>VDFB02337850.1:0-148280 GCA_007258455.2 Sequoia sempervirens
TCTACATTTTATGAAGACATGTTCTATCATCCAGCTTGCCATGAAACTGTTAATCATCCCTCATTTCATGAAAGTTTTGATTATATACCCAATTATCAGCCATATCAAAATGAGTATGTAGCTATTTTTAGTCCAAGTATCTTTGCTACAGGAGATTATCAATATTCCCCACAAGTTTTCCACCCTCCCACCCTTGCCAAATTCCCCTCGCAGCATATTAATTCCACTTTGAGCCAGCCTTGTGGCCTCCCGAGTCGGTCCCAAAATTCTAAAAATGCGGATACTGAGTTGGGTAGCATCAAGGAGATGTTGCTGCAGTTTCAAAGGTAGATGTTAGACATAGATAGGGAAAATGAATATAATATACAGCAAGAGGAGCTTGCCTTTCAGGCTCACATTCGTCAGCAGGAGTTGGAAGCGCAGATATATGAGAAGAAATTGTTGGTTAGACAGGTTACAGCTAAGCAGGAGCAAATGAAGCACTTGTTTGCACAAGCTCATAGGATAGAACCCCAACTACTTGTGAAGGAGGGGGCCTCAAAGTACAAAATTCCAAGTTTCAGATAGGGTGAATCTAGCATGGACAACTACGATGAAATTGCTAAGTTGGAGGAGCAGGTGTTTTCAGTTCCAAGTTCAAGCAGATTGCTTCTTCTCAAAGCTCAAAGCTGACTGAGGATCTTCCTCAAGTGGAAAGCACTTGCGAGGTTGCAATTTCAGAACAACTAGAAGACATCAAGCCATTTGGGCAGTTGTCGATTGATGACAGTCAACAAGACAATGGAGCATTAGACTTGGAAGAAAAACCTAAAACTGAACCGGATACTTTTCTTCAAGAGAGCATGCAGGTTCCTAATTTACCGGTTGATTTGGGACAGCCAGAGAATATTGCTGACTTGTTCGATGAACTTCCTCAATTTATTGATGAAGATGAAGATCTCACATGCATGATAGCATCTATGCCTGGTATGGAGCAACTAAATGATAAAACTCATCTAGATTCAATGCAAAATTATGAGTTAGATGATATCATAGAGGTTTTTATTCTAACATAGATGATGAGCTAGTATCATATGAAAGGGAAGCATGTGATCAACCCATTCAAGTCAGTGAGACTATTGAAAAGGTTGTAGAAGATAATGCCATGTAGCCTATGAACTTATTTGATGAGCTACCTCACTTTGTTGAGGAGGAGTTATATTTTGTCTTGGACAAAGAGCATGAGGAACCACAGTTTGAAGATTTGTTTTCAGTTATCCAATAGGGATATCAGCTCCTTAGTCAAGAAGATAAAACTTTAGTAGCCAATGAACAACCTGCATATTACCTCCAATCAACATTTTTTCAAGGAAAAGATGAAGTCTTTAGATATCAACAAGAGGCCAGCAAGGAAAGTTCAAGCTTTTCCCTTACCAGAGTCTGTCCAATCAGATACTTAGCCCAGATGGAGTCCAATGAGGCACCCATATATGAACGTACAGCGAAAGAAGATATCCAAGATGCACTAACAGCCAAACAAGAGTATGTCCAGTTTACTTATCCTCCTCTAATTGACAAAACATATGAATTATTTAGTGAGGTAAGTGAACTTTTTCACCTCTTTCAAGAAGCAGCGCATCATCTTGTCAAGTATCTTCCTGTGTCCCATTTTTACTCAGCTGTCCTTAAACATGCCAGTCACTGCATATTGAGAAGAATGGGCAGCTATTTCAGTCATCCTGTAAATGGTTTTGTTTGACCAGTTTCATACTGGTTAGTGTAGGGTAGGTTTAGATGCAGTTTACATTCCCTAAGTGCTCTCCCAGCACAGTAAATAGTTTCACTTATGTAGTTTTCCTGTATTCAATAAGTTTCTAAGTGTTCTAATGAGTTACAAATGAGTTACAGGCATGTACAAGGCTGCTCCGGGTCTATTTTTTGAGTTTTTTCCAATGACTCCATGCCCAATGGATAGGCCTAGGCTGCTGGTCTTCATGTTTAGCAGGCAAACATCCAGTAAAGGTCACCAGAAATGTTACCCAATTTTCACCTACGGGCTTTTGTTTGTAAATTCGGCTTAAATGTTCCCACAAGGGTTGAGCCCAGCGTTTCTTTTTTGTTTTCTTCATGTCTTTTACCCTTTGTTCTGTCGGGGGTGGAACTGGACCGAAACCGAACCTGAAACTTTTCCAAAAGTTTCAGTTTCCATTTTTGTTCCGGTTCCGGTTCTGCGCTTTTGTGTGTTTGTTTTCTTTTTGACCTTGCGTTTGACCGTGGGGTGGTTTCCTTTTCTTCTTGTGTCCTTGCCTTGTTTTCCCGTTTTCCTTTGTTTTTTTCAGACTCAGGACGGGGACCGAAACCGAACCTGGAACTTTTCCAAAAGTTTCAATTCCTATTTTTATTTTGGTCCCGATTCCGGTTCTGCCGGGCTTGTTCATTTGTTTTACCTTTGTTCTCTTTTCTGTGGTCGGGGGGTGTTTCTTCCCCTCCTTTTTCTTCCTTTTTCGTCCCTTTTTCGTCATCTTTGTATGTTGTCGGAGGCAAGTTCGGGACAAAATCCTAACTTGAAACTTGATGAAAGTTTCAGTGTCAGATTTGTTCCCGACCCCGCCCCCGTTGTGTTCTGCCCAAGATCGGTTTTCATTCCGATCCCATTTATGTTTTGGCATCCTTTGGTCTTTGTTTTTGTGTACCTTGGGTTTTCTTTTCCTTAGGCACTTTTCTTCGTTTTGTCAAACTCGGGATCATAACTGAAACTGAGCTTGGAACTTTTCCAAAAGTTCCAGTTCCTATTTTTGTTCCGGTTTTGATCCCGGTTTCGCCCTTCTTTTCTTTTCTTTTTCGCTGGTAGTGGTTCAGGGATGTCTCCTCCTCTTTGTTCTTCCTTGTGTTTTTCTTTCTTCCTTCGTGCCTTGTATGTTGCCAAGGGCAGGTTCGGGACGAAATCCTAACTTGAAACTTGATGAAAGTTTTAGGTCCAAATTTGGTTCCGGTTTCGGTTCAGCCGGCTGTTTGGTTTTGCCCCCGTTCTGACTTCGGTCCCGTTTTGGTTCTCATCCCGACTCTGACTCCGCCAGAGGGTTCAAGCTCGGTATAACATTGAAGTGCTCGCTGTGATGTCTTGCCGACCCAATAGGGTCTTGCCAAAATGAAGGGAGCTCGGGGAGAGTGGAGGAGTTCACTATGTAGTCTCACCGATAGAGTGGTGTCTTGCCGATAACGATGGATCTGTTATAGGCTTCAGTGAGACCTCTGGCCGATATCGATTATCTTGCCGATGGTTTTCTATGATATCGATATAACTCTGGCCACTCGCCGTGATGTCTTGCCGACCATTATATGTCTTGTCGATAGTTGTTGAGGGACATAATCGCATCGGGGAGACACGACTAGTGTCTCACCGACATGCGATCCTCTTGAATGACCTTTGACTACCCAAAAAGCTTACATGGCATGAGGTCAACCAACCAGAAGGCGCTAGGGCAATTCACGGGCAGTTTGACTATTTGACTCCCCCGTAAAGAATGATCGACACAATGTGCGCGACATGGGTCAGCTCGGTGAAGCAATGATGTTTAAATCTGACAGGGGAAATTTGATGTTGCTTCTCAGGGGGGGCAACTTGCGAAAAATATAGCGCAAGAGGAAGGCCGAAGAGGAAAACATGAGTTGCAATAACAGCTGGGGCGTCGGCTAGAAAAGGTGGAGCAGCATTAATGGCCTTGCCGCAGAGCATTCAAAGCGGCTCTAACGAAGTCTTAATGGCGGATTCGAAGGTTGCGAGTTAATGACGACAGCTGTAAAAGATCTAAAGACATCCCTGGAGCGGTATTTCATTGACATGAGCAGGGGATGCGCATTTAATGCCTCATCAACTTCATTCCAAAAGGCTTCTAGGGCCAACGTGTCCAGACATCGACTCATTTTGTAACCCTAAGGTAGGGGCCGACATCTCTTTTGTATGTAAGGCATTTTTGCCTCTTTGTAAAGGAGCTCTCCTGATGCTTTTCGAAAGTCTATGACTTTTGCAGTCCTTTCTCAAATTAGCAAACTTCTGTAACTCATTTTGGAGCATAGTATACAGAATTTACCTTGGTCACTGTTGATGATTCAAATTACCCTCTTGTTCTAGCAAAGTGTTGTGCATTTCAGGTTCATGATCGAGTTATTTTTGTGAATTTCTTTCATTCCTTTATAACTTTATCTTGTGTTTCATGCCTCCCTTTGCAAAAAGTATCATTATACAAATCACAAGCTGTGTTTATATAATTGCACACAGATTCTATTTTGTGAAAATCTTTTTCCTTTTTTGAAAAAGTGTGTGAATCGAACCTGTTTGTGAAATACTAATGCCAAGCTTACAAAATTTGATGTGTAATCTTATGGTCATTGTCAATTTTCAAGTGTAACCTAAGTATCCCATTGCTCTTCTCAGTTCAGTGTATCACCATAGCGTTAGTTTTATTTTTATGCACTCCTTCTCCCTTTCCCTTTACAGAATTAGTAGTTTAGGTGATACCAAAGGAAGCCGGCCTTCTCCGGAGGTTGACCCCTATTTACAATAAACCCACATCTTTAGAGGTCTTCCCATGTTACACTAAGGTGTTGAACATCAGGTTCAACAGGGTGTAATTTCAGGTGATAACATATGCAATTATGTGCAAGATATGATACAAATAATAATAAAAAATAAATCCTAACTATTATAGCAACAATGAGGGAATTTTTAAGAGGCTAGAATGATGTGTACCTTATTGCAAGAAGGTTGTTTTTAGGTCACAAAGGAATCATTCGCCTTTACTGGTGAATGGGTCTCTATTAGGGTTTCTAAAACTAAGATATGGGTTTTGTTCCTTGATGTTTACACTCTCAAATCCTTGATTATCAGCTCCTGAAAACTTGAAACAAATTCTATAGCCTTGATTCTGTGTTCTTGCAATGTGAATGACAATTTTGCAACTTGACAACTTTGACAATTTTGCTCCAATCTTGTTCTCCACTTGATCTTCAACTTATAAATCTACAAACACAATTTCAAGAGGAGAAAAACTTGTTGATTGTTAGTGAATAAGGGTTTGCCTCGGTCAAACCCCTTTTAGGTAATTAAACCAAATGATGAAATAATGAAATAAGGACATTAAACATGAAACATGAAATTATGTTACCTTGGAAGATGTCTTGGAATGTAAATCTACAGTCTAACATGAAGTGGCCATGAATAATGTAGATTTTGATCTCAAATTAGATGTGAAACAAAGCTTTCCAATAGATCTTCAATGCTACATCAACAATCTTATCTCAACAACAAGCTTGAATGCATTATGCCTTTGACATGATGAAATGACCTTTAATTGCTGCAATAAAACTTCACTAATTTGCCTTTGAATGCCTTTGAAATGCTTTATGATGCTTGTTACCTGATTTTTCTTCTAGCTCAATGAGGTAGAGTTGAGATAGTGTTTGCAAAACAAAGATTAAAGGTACACATTTAATTCTGCTATGTTTCATCCATATGCATAAAAGAAGTTGTCAAATAGACTGCATTACTTTATGCAAATGCATATAATAGAGAAGATAGAGAGAATAAATGTTGCATAAAAATAGTCTTTATTGATAATATAAATGTATGGTGTCCCACACAAGTTGTGGGACTAACTATTTTAATGCAATAAAGGAAAACGACTATACATTTATAGATACATAAAGGTAAAAATGCATATGTAAAGAAATGGGATCCATCATTGCCTAAATGACGAATCCTAGTTGACTTGAATTGTTGCATTTGCTTCAGCCCTCCTGCTTGTCCTCCCAACCTCTAGAAGTTGTTTTCTTTTTGCTCTAGGGTTGCTTGCATAAGTGAGAGAGAGTTTGTTAGAGCTCGAGATCACCAATATTTACATTGGAAACATCTACAAACATATAGCCTAATTCTCATAAAGCATTAAAATAGTTTGCATACCATAGATTTCTAAGAAAATGGAAAGGATATAATAAACATCTATCATATGCACTGTTTTTATTTAACATGTTTGTTCACTATGCAAGTATAGGTGAAATCTTTATTGCTGGTTTGTCATTGCATCATAGCATGTGGAGTAAAATGGGCTTCCACAAGGGTTGAGCCCAACATGCTACCCTCTTGTATTTTGAGAGGGACAAGAATGTTACTTTTTCATCTCACTAATCAATTGAGCAGGTAGAATTCCATCATGGAGCAGCAACTCATAGATTTTTACACTTACATTCAAATCAAAGAATAGTCACATGGTGACCTCTTTTCTATTCTATGTCATTTTAGGGCAGTAATTTCAAGAGCAAGTGCTATGTTAGTTGCAAAATAGCTTTAGTGTTTGTTCGAATATGGAAGCAAGCATGGTTTACTGCCCCTGATTTGTGGACATCATTCTTCCAGACAAACCTTAAATACAGTGATAGTATTGATGTGAAGGAACAACCACTACAACCTACAAAACTACATTCAAAATGCAGTGACAACTAATGTACCAATTGTAGATAATGTTAACTCCATGTCAAGTGTAATAGAGATCTCTGCTCATGACTACATTCTTTAGACATAATAGAGATAATAGACATAATAGAGATAATGTTAGCTTTAGTGTTTGTTTGAACATGGAAGCAAGCATGGTTTATTGCCCCTGATTTGTGGACATCATTCTTGCAGACAAACCTTAAATAGAGTGATAGTATTGATGTGAAGGAACAACCACCACAACCTACAAAAGTGAATTCAAAATGCAGTGACAACTAATGTACCAATTGTAGATAATGTTAACTCCATGTCAAGTGTAATAGAGATCTCTGCTCATGACTACATTCTTTAGACATAATAGAGATAATGTTAGCTTTAGTGTTTGTTTGAACATGGAAGCAAGCATGGTTTATTGCCCCTGATTTGTGGACATCATTCTTGCAGACAAACCTTAAATAGAGTGATAGTATTGATGTGAAGGAACAACCACCACAACCTACAAAACTGAATTCAAAATGCAGTGACAACTAATGTACCAATTGTAGATAATGTTAACTCCATGTCAAGTGTAATAGAGATCTTTGCTCATGACTACCATTTCTTTATCTAAGGTTTATGTGGATTGTACTTATTTGGCATCATCTACAGTTAAAGATGTGTTTTTTGTGAAACAAAATAATGCTTCAAAAAGAAAAAAAAGAAATGGAGGACAAATAAGATCATATGCAAAGAAACAACGTTGTCTTTATCCCTGTAGCAACATGTTCATGACATTTATGAAATGGAAAAATAGAGACAAGGTCTACAATGAAGTTAAGAATCTTGAACAAACTCATTAGTAAGGATAATCACATTCTTATGAGAATCATCAGGAAACATAGATATTTATGACTTAATGAAGAAACAGTGATAATAATGCTACAAGATGTGAAGGTGACTCCTTATGATGATAGTGGGCAGTGATCATGCCATTAAGGGCATAGTTTGAAAATAAAGGACTATTTCTTTCACTTCCCAGTTTGATCCAATGTTGCAAATGAAAAGGCAGAGTTATCAATAGTGACAATCAATCCAAAAAAAAGTCATGTGATTGTTCAAGATAAAAGGAGACAATATATAGACATGAAACTATGCAAAGTTTATAAGTCCATGGACATTTTTCATGATGGACATTCCTCATTAAAGGTAGATGATAGTCTAGAGGATAGTGGACTGTTCATGGAATACCAATGATAATATCAAAAGAAAGTTAGTGTTATGAGATAAAAAAGACAATCATGATAATGATGGATTGACTTGATAACAGAGGCAGTGGTCTATGGTTACAAATAAATGATTGAAGGATAGTCATATCCACATAGCAACAAAAGAAAAAGAAAGTGTTTTAAAGAACTATGATTGAGAGCCCAAGAATAGTGAATAAAATCATTCATCTCAGAAATATCACTAGGATTTGGAGAAAAGCAAACAAGTAAATACAAGCAATTGTCATTTTCTAGAGATTTTAAACAAACACAAGAATAAGCACATAAAACGACATTCTCATTATGCTTTTTTAAATGAAGCTCGAAGTAGCTTTTGTTCACAAATAGGCATGCAAGATTTTATATGTGTGAGGGTCTTTCCTATAGGTGGTGTTTGAGCTCAACCTATTTTCAGAAACCCTCGACTCCATCCCTCAACCTTGGAGGTGCTTTGTGAGAGTAGAGTTTCCAGAGAATGCAAAAATGAAATGAAATGAGAAGATGTGGCCGCCAGTTTCTACTTAGGGTTTTCTTTTACCCTAATTTTGCCAACAAGCTTAAGGCATTTTGTCCTTTCATTTTATCTTTTGCAAATAGACTAATACCCTCGTGCCATGTTCATCCCTAATGAACTTTTTTTTTCCCTTGTATATGCTTGTGCACAAGGGTCTTTTAAGACTTATGAACTTTTGCATTTGATTTCCCATTATTTTGCATCGACTACAAATTAAAAGCATTTGACTAAGTGATGCGTTATAAATTACTTAGTTAAGTGTTATTTTTAATGCAAAAATGAAGTCGTATGCCTTGTAAATGCCTTAAAGAGGATTTAGTTAAGCTTTGATGCTTTTGCAAGCATATAGGGATAGTTGAAGCAGTTGGTCAACCAAGGGAGAAGATGTAGGGGAATTTACTCACCTTTTGGTGGGAAATGAGGGAATATAGGAGTTAGTTTATCATGCCTTCATGATGGACATGGTCAAAGTTGACCTTTTAAGTACTTTGGAGCCTTTTTGGAGGAGAAATAGTAACTATATTTTTTGCTTTATTATTGCATATGACAAAGACAGTTCTAGGTCCTATTTTGGTGGATCTTAGAGGATGGATATAGTCACTTCACTATTCATTTGTGAAGTGAGTTCTGACTTGCTAGTCTTCTACTTTGTGACTTTTGGAGTCCTTGGCAAAAAAGACTACTTTTTCTATAACTCTTTTGACATGTATTATAGTGGATACCTTGGATATCAATGAAGTAAAGTTGTGTTACCTTCTCATTTTTCTGCTTTATTATGTGTTTTATTTATTTATTGATGCTACTACTTGTGAAATTATCTTTTCCTTGTGGTTTTTTCTTATTGTTAGCACCTTTTGCAAAAGAATATGTAAGTTGCAGGTTATAGGTTGTGTTGAAAAGCATAATGTTCTAGCTGTGAAAGTATCTTTCCTTCTAAGAGTTAAGCTCTAAAACCTTCTTATGAAATGTTTATGCAAGAAACATATGGAATGAGTTATGTATGTGAAGCTTTATCACTATTTCAACTGTGTATGTGAGTTGTTTACAGATCCTAGTTAGTGTTTGGTGCATCACCTTCGTTAAGTTTTTCCTCAATTTATAGTTTATGTTATCCTTTTACCCTTTTCCTTGGAAAATCATTAGATTAGTTTAGGTGATTACCATTTAGGATCCAACCTTATCTGGAGGTCCATTCCAAGTTTAGGTGAGCCACAACCTACGAATGTTCCCATGTTCCTCCAAAGTGCTAAGTTCTACAACTTAGCAAGTGTGCAACTTTGAGAGATAATAGTTTTGGCATGCCCAGTGGGACAAAGAACTGATTTTCAGTCTCTTTTGTACTACACATTATTGTTGTTTGGTGTGTACAACGGTAGTTTCTACCTTTGGAGGCAAGTTTTCAACACACCCGACGACTTCAGAAGGATATCTATTG
This sequence comes from Sequoia sempervirens, assembly GCA_007258455.2. Taxonomy (NCBI): domain Eukaryota; kingdom Viridiplantae; phylum Streptophyta; class Pinopsida; order Cupressales; family Cupressaceae; genus Sequoia; species Sequoia sempervirens. The sequence continues at coordinate 9,663 of VDFB02337850.1, forward strand.
GTATCAAGTGGACAAGTGTTGGTATGTTTCAACATTATTAAAAGAAAGCCTGATTTTTTTTTATTTTGAAGCTTCTTGAATGAAAGAGCATGTATTAATTTCATGGAAACATGGCCTTTCACCCTCCATATCATGAAAATGTTGCTTATATACACCCTCATCAGCCATATCATACTGGATATACTACTAATTTCACTCAAAATAACCCTGTAGTAGCAGATTACCAGTAATTTCAATATGCTCACCACCCACCCACCCCTGCTCAAGCTTCGTGGTAGCCTACCCATGCTTACAACCAGTCTCAAGAGGATTATTTAATGCCAACTCAACAGTACTATCTTCCTAACCAGATCCAAAATAATGAACAGATGGAGATTGAAAATAGTATAAGTGTATTGCTTGATTTCACAAGACAATTGAATGAAATCAAGAGAGAACAAGAGTATCAAATGCAACAAGAGGAGGTGGCTCATCAGGTTCACTGTCATCAACAAGAGATGGAGGCACAAGTAAGGTATGGGGAAGAGCAAATGAAGCTAATGCTTGTTCAAGCTCAAAAGTTAGAAGCAGATTCAACACTTTCTTTTTCAAACCCATTCTTTGAGGAAGGGGTTATGAGGTTCAATGTATTAAGCTTCAAACAAGATGAACCCTCTTTTGAAGAGAAATCATAAGTCTCATAACAACAATAAGACATAAAACAATGTGGTGAGTTGCTAATTAATGACCATTAGTATGAAATGGAGCCTTGGACCATGAAGAGGAGCATAAAGCTGAACTTGACATCATTTTCCAAGGTATGAGATTTGATATCTTTGAGCATGTTATGAATGAAAAAGCTAATGTTGAGCTTCATGAAGATATGTGCACAGATATAATTGAACAATTTTGTTCAAATTTGGATAACAAGGAATCAGACCTATTAGAAGAGGTTGACAATCATGATGAACTAGAACAACAAGTTCACAAGCTTGAACAAGTGTTGAAGCAATAGGAGGAATATGGTCTTGATAAAGAGGAGTCCATTCTCTCAAGTCAAGAAACTTCTCATGAACCTAATTTGCGAGATCTTAGCTAGTTGGAGGAGCTTCCTTTCTATTGTACAAAATAGCTAGAGGTTGATACATTAGTTGAAAGTTTGTTTCAAGAAGCTACTTCATTATTTGAAAATTTGATTTCCTTCATTGAAGAATAAAACCCTAATTTGGAGTGTACCTCCTTGAGTGATAATGAGGATTTTGAGCTTGAATTAGTTGTTCCTAAGAGCTTTCCAAGAGTTGATAGCTTTGATAAGTTATTAGCTACCCTAGTGGAAGAGGATTGTCCATTGACCATGGAGGAGGAATCAACATGGCAAGTTATTATGCAAGGTGAAGGTAATACTACTATTTATAACCATTTAGATTGTCTTCTCTCTAGTCCAAACTTAGCCATGAAGTAGGATAACCATGAAAAATAGGAAGAAAGAGAAGCATCCAACAATGGGATTCCAAGTTTTATCTGTTTGAGAGGTTGTCCTATCAGATTCTTAGCCAGTATGGAGGCCACTGAGGTTCCACAGGTCATGCTTGCACCCAAGCATGAGGATGCAATTGAAGAGAAAGTTGAATATGAAGTTGCAACAGGAAGTGATCATATTCAGCTCACTTGACGAGTCCAAGAAAACATTAGGCATGACCAAAATCAAAGCATAAGTGAGTTTATTTACATTTTTTATGAAGCATTGTAGCACCCTATTGAATATTTTCTTGTGTTTCATATCCTTTTAATAATGCATGATCATGTAATGCATCCTTTGTTGGTTAGGAGGGGTAGTTATTTCGCAAATCCAGTCAATGGTTTTGTTTGACTAAGCCTTGTTGCTCGTTAGAGTAGGTTAGAGTAAGGTTGTTTTAGTAGTTCTTTTCCTCCAAGTGTTGTTTCGCACAGTTAGTTGGTTTGTTCTAATTTTCGGTAGTTGGAATAAGTTTTTAAGGTATCATGCACTGGTTTGATGAGTTATAGCAATGTACAAGATTGTTTTTCAAGTCTTGTCAGTTTTCTATTGACTATGTGCCCAATGGATAAGCTCAGGCATCTGGTCAAGATATTTAGCAGGCAAACATCTAGTAGATTTCACCAAAAATGTGACCTAATTTTGCTTCCAGCTCGATCAAGTAGAGCTGAGATAGTGTTTGCAAAACAAATATTAAAGGTACACATTTAATTCTGCTTTTTTTTTATCCATATGCATAAAAGAAGTTATCAAATAGACTGCATTACATTATGCAAATGCATACAACAAATAAGAGAGAGAGAGAGAGCAAATGTTGCATAAAAGTAGTCTTTATTGATAATCATAAATGTATGGTGTCCCACACAAGCCGTGGGACTAACTATTTTAATGCAATAAAGGAAAAAGACTACATTTATAGATACATAAAAGGTAAATATGCATATGGAAAGAAAGGGGATCCTTCATTGCCTGAATAACGAATCCCAATTAAGTTGAATTGTTGCATCTGCTTCAACCCTCCTGCTTGTCCTCCCAGCCTCCAAAAGTTGTTTCCTTGTTGCTCTAGGGTTGCCTACATGAGTGAGAGAGAGTTTGTTAGAGCTCAGGATCACCAATATTTACATGGGCAACATCTACAAACATATAGCCTAATTCTCACAAAGCATTAAAATAGCTTGCATACCACAAATGTCCAAGAAAATGGAAAGGCTATCATAAACATCTATCATATGCATTGTTTTTATCTAACATGTTTGTTCACTGTGCAAGTATAGGTGAAATATTTATTGCTAGTTTGTTTCATTGGATCATAGCATGTGGAGTAAAATGGGCTCCCACAAGGGTTGAGCCCAACATGCTGCCCTCTTGTGTTTTTAGAGGGATAAGAATGTTAATTTTTCATCTCACTAATCAATTGAGCAGGTAGAATTCTATCATGGTGACCTCTTTTCTATTCTATGTCATTTTAGGGAAATCATTTCAAGAGCAAGTGCTATGTTAGTTGCAAAATAGCTTTAGTGTTTGTTCCAGCATGGAAGCAAACATTGTTTACTGCCCCTGATTTGTGGACATCATTCTTGCAGACATATCTTAAATACAGTGATAGTATTAATGTGAAGGAACAACCACTACAACTTACAAAACTACATTCAAAATGCAGTGACAACTAATGTGCCAATTGCAGATAATGTTAACTCCATGTCAAGTGTAATAGAGATCTCTGCTGATGACTGTTGTTTCTTTATCTAAGGATTTTGTGGATTGTACTTATTTGGAATCATCTACAGTTAAAGATGTGGTTTTTTAGAGACAAAAGAATGCTTCAAAAAAGAAAAGAAATGGAGGAAAAATAAGATAATATGCAAAGAAACAACCTTGTCTCTATCCCTGTAGCAACATGCTCATGACATTTATGAAATGGAGAAATAGAGACAAGGTCTACAATGAAGTTAAGAATCTTGAGCAAACTCATTAGTAAGGATAATCACATTCTTATGAGAATCATTAGGAAAATTGAGATATTTATGACTGAATGAAGAAACAGTGATAATAATGCCACAAGATGTGAAGGTGATTCCTTATGATGATAGTGGGCAGTGATCACGCCATTAAGGGCAAAGTTTGAAACTAAAGGACTATTTCTTTCACTTCCTAGTTTGATCCAATGTTGCAAATGAAAAGGCAGAGTTATCAATAGTGTCAATCAACCCAAAACAAATTCATGTGATTGTTCAAGATAAAAGGAGACAATATATAGACATGAAACTATGCAAAGTTTATATGTCCATGGACATTTTTCATGATGGACATTCCTCATTAAAGGTAGATGATAGCCTAGAGGATAGTGGACTATTCATGGAATAGCAATGATAATATCAAAACACATCAGTGTTATGAGATAAAAAAGACAGTCATGATAATGATGGATTGACTTGATAACAAAGGCAGTGGTCTATAGTTACAAATAAATGATTGAAGGATGGTCATATCCACATACCAACAGAAGAAAAAGAAAGTGTTTTGAAGAACCGTGATTGAGAGCCCGAGAATAGTGAATAAAAGCATTCATCTCAGAAATATCACTAGGATTTAGAGAAAAGAAAACAAGTAAATACAAGCAACTGTCGTTTTCTAGAGATTTCAAACAAACACTAGAATAAGCACAAAAAACAACATTCTCAGTATGCTTTTGTAAATGGAGCTTGAAGTAGCTTTTGTTCACAGATAGACATGCAATATTTTATATGTGTGAGATTCTTACATGTAGGTGGTGTTTGAGCTCAACCTATTTCTAGAAACCTTCGACTCCAATCCTCAACCTTGGTGGCACTTTGTGAGAGTAGAGTTTCTAGAGAATGCAAAAACGAAATGAAATGAGAAGATGTGGTCATTGGTTTCTACTTAGGGTTTTCTTTTACCCTAATTTTGCCGACAAGCTTAAGGAATTTTTTCCTTTGATTTTATTTTTTGCAAATAGACTAATACCCTTGTGCCATGTTCATCCCTAGTGAACTTTTTTTTTTCCCCTTGCATATGCTTGTGCATAAGGGTCTTTTAAGACTTATGAACTTTTGCATTTGAATTCCCATTATTTTGCATCGACTAAAAATGAAAAGCATATGACTAAGTGCTGTGTTATAAATCACTTAGTTAAGTGCTATTTTTAATGCAAAAATGAAGTATTATGCCTTGTAAATGCCTTACAGAGGATTTAGTTAAGCTTTGATGCTTTTGCAAGCATATAGGGGATGGTTGAAGCAGTTGGTCAACCAAGGGAGAAGATATAGGGAAGTTTACTCACCCTTTGGAGGGAAACGAGGGAATATAGGAGTTAGTTTCTCATGCCTTCATGATGGACATGGTAAAAGTTGACCTTTTCAACACTTTGGAGCCTTTTTGGAGGAGATATAGTAGCTATATTTTTGGCTTTATTGTTGTATACGACAAAGAAAGTTCTAGGTCCTATTTTGGTGGATCTTGGAGGAGGATGGATATAGTCACTTCAATATTCATTTGTGAAGTGAGTTCTAACTTGTTATTTTTCTACTTTGTGACTTTCGGAGTCCTTAAAAGAAAAGACTGCATTTTCGATAAGTCTTTTGACATGTATTATAGTGGATACCTTGGATATCAATGAAGTAAAGTTGTTTTACCTTCTCATTTTTCTGCTTTATTATGTTTTTTTTATATTTATTGATGCTACTACTTGTGAAATTATCTTTTCCTTGTGGTTTTGTCTTATTGTTAGCACCTTTTGCAAAAGAATATGTAAGTTTCAGGTTATAGGTTGTGTTGAAAAGCATAATGTTCTAGCTGTGAAAGTATCTTTCCTTCTAAGAGTTAAGCTCTAAAACCTTCTTATGAAATGTTTATGCAAGAAACATATGGAATGAGTTGTGTATGTGAAGCTTTATCACTATTTCAACTATGTATGTGAGTTGTTTACAGATCCTAGTTAGTGTTTGGTGTATCAACTTCATTAAGTTTTTCCTCATTTTTTAGTTTATGTTATCCTTTTACCCTTTTCCTTGGAAAATCATTAGATTAGTTAGGTGAATATTATTTAGGAGCCAGCCTTATCTGGAGGTCCATTCCAAGTTTAGGTGACCCACAGCCTAGGAATGTTCCCATGTTCCTCCAAAGTGCTAAGTTCTGCAACTTAGCAAGGGTGCAACATTGAGAGATAACAATGCTCTTGTAAATGTATCCTTATGATCACTTGAACTTGCTAGGTCTCTTAGGATGAAACTATGTGAATTAACTTTATATTTATAGTACATCTAAGGATTAACCTCAAAATTCAAATAATTCAAGCTAACACCACATCTAGGATTGAAAATCATTATAATCCAGCCACAATTAAATTCAAAAAGGGGTGTTCTATTTGAGGAGGACCCATTCGCCACTAAAGGAAAATGGGTCCTAGCACAACTTTCTAGGACCATGCTTCAAGGGGATGAAATAACATCAAAAAATCATTTAAAAAAGGCCAAGAAAGGGGTGTCCTATGTGGAGAGTGGTGTAGGGGCACTTGGGTCAATTCATGCCTCCAAGAGGCCAAATTTAGCATTTTATTTTTTTGGGTGATATTTGCATGTATTAAGGTCTAAGAAGACCATTTTATATGTGTTGGAGTCTAGTTTGGATCATTAGGTGTTAAGGTAATAGGTTAATGCAAAAAGTGTCAATGTTGTCATAGTTGAATATAGCAACTTTTACATTTTGTTGTCAAATTGGAAGATGAATAGTTGTAACTTGAAAGGTTGTTTATAACCATTTGGGGATGGTTGGAATTCCTTAAAAGGCCTTGTATCATTGACCATGAGTTAGTAGTTGAAGTTTTGAAGTGAAATTAATAAAGGAACTCTGTTTTTTGCATTTTCCTAACATTATTTGTTGCTATAGTGATTTGTACGGTCCTGTACGGGCTAGTTATGGTATGAGATTGATTGGAAATTAGAAAGTTTTGAATCTACTTTCTCTTGAACTTGGTCTCATTGATTTTCATTAATATTTGAGCATTTTAGAGTCATTTCTTTCCAAACAGGTTAAAACCCTAGTTAGGTTTGACAGTGAGTAAGAAAATGTAATAAAATCCATTCCACCTGGTGGAACCTCATGAAACTTGGTGGAATGGATGTTACAAATGTGTTCTTGGGTATTGCTACGTTGTAGATGCAAGAGTTTGGGTTTGCACGTGTGGAGGATAATTGAAGGTCTGATCTTTTCATGTTTGAGTCTATAAACCCTAGTAGTTGAGTGAAATATGAAGTTTGCAAATGGGAAAAGTCTTAGATGGTTGGATTAGGTATTTGAGACCCTATGTGATATGTTGGATGCACTGAAATGTGAGTGGAATGTATGGAATGCAAATACCTTGTTCCTACTAAGCCAAATTACCAATTAGGCCTAACTACAACAAGAGGACAAATAATTTTAGAGGGTATCCGTAGAAAGGAACCTTGTCTGATTTTGAGCTATATTTGTAAAGGGGAAAAAGGGTATCTAAATTTGTGTTTACATTTTGGGTATCAAGTCTGCTTTGAGAATTATGCCTAAAAATGCCATATTGAAAGGCTACTAGGGTAAGGAACGGTTTGTTAAGGAAAGGTTATTGATTGGTGTGTGAGAGTCCTTGTCAGTGATTTTCTAAGTGCGTTTGATAGGTTGGAGACTATAGGTTCCTTGTGAGTGATTGTGGGTTTAGGTTACCCTTGAATGTATTGTTGCTTTGAAGATCAATTGTTTACCCTTGTGAAGGTCGCCTTAGCATGATTGAATATGAACTTTGAGAAAGGAATGAACCTATTGTGTGAAATATGGTATCAATTATGTAAATTCCACCTTGGCTCTACATCAAATTGGTATCAGAGCCCAAAGATATAGGCAAGATAAGTTTTTGGAGTTTATGTGTTATCTTTTTGCAGGTTGAAGGAGAAGCCTGAATGCCAAAAGACTGGGCCAAGGGAAAAAGAAGAGGCCTAAGGTGAGGTATCACAAAGACAAGAAGAAGCAAGGTGAAAGAGACTTGCTTGAGAAAGAAGAATGGAAGAGTTGAGGAGAAAAGACCATGGAGACTTGTAGAGTAAGGAGGTATCAAGCAAGAATCTAGTGATGAGAAAAGAGAAAAGTGAAATAAAGAAGGATGAGAGGGATATTGAACAAGAGATAATAGACTTGAGACAAGCCTTGGAGCAAATGAAAGAAATCCAAAAAAAATACAAGAGAGAATGGAACTTGAGTTGCAACAGTGTCTTGAGAAGGCAAAACAAGCAATTGGTTGAAGTTTTCCAATAAGAAAGAGGCTCAAATGGCCTATCAAGAAGATTATTCTAAAGAGAAGGCAAGAGAGGGCAGCAAAACCAAATATTGGAGAATCTTTGTTGATGAAGGAAGAGCAAAAACCATTTGAGAAAGAGGAAGGTCATGAATCACAAATGGGTTCTAGTGCTATGTTGGTGAGTGAAAAGGAGTTTGTCCAAATCATAGAGAAGGAAAACAAAAATCGAAAAGTGGGAGCAAGTGTGATGATAATGAGTTAGAAAGAGTTCATAAATCCCATGAAGGAGGAAAAGGTGGATTTTGCAATCATGATTAGACCTCAGACTATCAAGACAACAGTTGGCATTTATGATTTGCTATGGGAGATCCAAAGCATGTTGAAGGATGGTATAGACATAGTTATGGATGAGTTTTCACATTTTTTCTTTCCATTGCCATGGATCAATCATTTGCAGTTATTTGAAGAGAGTGAATTTGAGTCTAATGTGCAAGTTGAGCAAGTTGAGTTGCAGGGTTCAAATTTTCAGTTATTAGAATGCAAGGACAAAGCTCTCCATTTAGTCCACCATGGTACACATTTACCATTTGAGTTTGAGGATTTAAAGAGCTTTTTGTTTGCTGCTAGGACAGTAGAGGGGGATATTGATAGGGAAGATAAAGTTACTATTGTGGATTTGCAGACCAAGATGCTTGAATCAAATGTTGTTTTGTTGGAAGGGTCACTAAAAGAGTGTAAAAACCAAGGCAAAGAAGGCATAGCTAGAGATGGTGCTAAACAAGCAACTACAAAGTATTATGTTACCATTTTTATCATCCAAGTGCAGGGGAAAGAGTGTGAGCAATCTGTTGGAAGATTGATCAATTTCATTTGAAAGTTGTTAAAGCATTGTTGAAAGAAGGATTTAGAGGAGCAGTTGGGGGACATGCTTATTTTAACAAGTTCAAAAACCTTTGGCAAATGTCCAAGAAACCTAAGGTGAAGATGAAACCATCACGGTACTATTTCAAAGAAGATAATAAGTAGGGATTTAAAGATATCAGGCAAGATCTTTCAAGCATAGTACTCATGTTTCCACCTTCCATTTAAGTGGAGTTTGACTCTTTCTTCCCCAGGTGTATGGTGTAGGGGCACCCAGGTCAATTCATGCCTCCAAGAGGCCAAAGTTAGCATTTTTTTTTGTTTGGTGATGTTTGCATGTAATAAGGTTTGAGAAGACCATTTTATATGTGTTGGAGTCTAGTTTGGATCATCAAGTGTTAAGGTAGTAGGTTAATGCAAAAAGCGTCAATGTTGTCATAGTTGCATGTAACAACTTTTACATTGTGTTGTCAAATTGGAAGATAATTAAAGGTTTGATCTTTTCATGTTTTGAGCCTAGAAACCCTAGTAGTTGAGTGAAATATGAAGTTTGCAATTGGGAAAAGTCTTAGATGGTTGGATTAGGTATTTGGGACCCTGTGTGATATGTTGGATACATTGAAATGTGAGTGGAACCTCTGGAATGTAAATACCTTGTTCCTACTAATCCAAATTACCAATTAGGCCTAACTGCAACAAGAGGATAGTCAATTTTAGAGGGTATCCGTACAAAGGAACCCTATCTAATTTTGAGGTATGTTTGTAAAGGGGAAAAAGGTATCTAAATTTGTGTTTACATTTTGGTTATCAAGTCTACTTTGGGAATTATACCTAAAAATGCCATATTGAAAGGCTATTAGGGTAAGGAGCAGTTTGTGAAGGAAAGGTTATTGATTGATGTGTGAAAGTCCTTGTAAGTGATTGTATGGGTGTGTTTGATAGGTTGGAGACTATAGGGTCCTTGTGAGTGATTGTGGGTTGAAGTCACCCTTTAATGAATTGTTGCTTTGCAGATCAATTGTTTACCCTTATGAAGAAGGTTGCCTTAGCATGATTGACTTTGAACTTTGAGAAAGGAATGAACCTATTGTATGAAATATGGTATCAATCATGTAAATTCCACCCCTCCTCTACATCAGAGAGGACCCATTCGCTAGTAAAGGCAAATGGGTCCTAGCATCATTTTCTAGGACCTCAAATTTTCCAAATTAAATGTCATGCAATATCATTATTGGGTGTGAGGATAGATCCTTCAGAAAATGTAATTAATAAGGCTTAAATTTGAATTAAAGGGGTTAATTAAGCTCAATTAACCACCATTAATTAATGAAACCCTAGATTAGTGTGAAAGTGTAATAAAACACTTTACAACACCCTAAATAAGGCATAAATTAAGTACATTTTATTTAAAAGGGCCCTAGACTTAGTGTGAATGTATAAAAAACATTACAACCCTAAATCAAGGCATAATTAAGTTAATTTTATATCAATTATTCCCAGATTAAGCATGAAAAAGGATTAATTTTTTTGATGCTACACTTAGTATGCCCCTCCTCGATGTGCACTTCTGCATGTGTTTCTTTAGTTTGGACTTCCCCCATCTGGGTTTCATCTTGTGCCTTTTCCTCTTGAGGAGTTTCTTTTTCCATCTCTCCGTCCTCTAAAGTTGTATCACCAATAACTTTCTCTTCACAAGGTGGCTCATCCTTTGGAGGGGAAGGAGGAGATGATAGCGACTAAGATGGCGGAGTAGGTGCTTTATCTTTGGGTGATGAAGTTGGTGATGACAATGGTGACTCATGATGTGGAGTTGAGGAGTGTGTTTGTTTGGATTCCCGCTAGGCTACCCTCTCTCTAATAGCATCCTTATTTCTTTTCTTGCAAACAATTCCACTTCCATCCTCAGGTCCCTCCTCACCTTCACTTGAGAAAACATTTAGTAGGCTTCTATCTTTTTTTTCTTCTTGCTTCCTTAGCAGGTTCCCATTTTTCCTTTTTCTTCATCGAGGGAGCACTTGAAGATGGTTTTTATTTTATAGCAGATGAGCTCCCCTCCTTGGTGGCTACTTTAGTTGTACCTTTCCCCTTCTTCTTCTCAACATCCTTCGTAGATGTTGGCAATTTTTCCATGGGAAAAGGTCTCCTTACCTAGTAGAGAGAGTGAGTCACAACATCTACTTTGATTTTAATGTCATAATCTTCCTCTATTGAGAATTCTACATTGAAAATGGGTTTCTGACCCAAATAAGTAGGATCAAGGATCTTCCCATCTTCGTTCTGCTCTTTAAAAACATGGGATTCAATATAATGCTTTATCAAGAAGGTTATTAGCTAGTAGTAATTTTTCATCTGGACTTCATATTCCTCTTCACAATATGGCCAGTGATCTTCAATTTTTGGATTATGGATGAGATATGCACCCATCACCTTGCTGATCTTGTCAATAGGATCAAATTTGGGCTTGAAATTAATATAGTTCAAGGTTTATACTTGGCCATCTCAACATCTGCACTCTTGGCATTCTACATGTTGGTGCAGGATTATACTCCCACCTTGATGGGGAAACCATATCCATGTTTATGCTTCTTGGCAATAAGTTGTACTTCTATTACTTGTCAACAAACCTCCAACACAAGCATCTTGTCTGAAGGGTACCTTGGGAGCTTGTATGGCATTTTGTGGAAGCCTGCCACCCTAATATAGGAAAAGGTCTTGTACTAGATATACCAATTCCTAATTTCTTTTATTGCTTCCTTTGCCTTGTTAGAAATTATCCTTGAGAAGTCTCCCTCAAATCCTCAAATCACTAAGTAAATGAAATTATCATTAAAAACATAGAAATATTGATAGCTTGCTCAATTTCATGATTATGTAACTCAAAATGCAAGTGTGTAACAATTTACAAAATTTTCAAGAAGTAAAAGATAATTGTAAATATAATTTCTAGATCTAAAATGCAAGAATTAACTAATTCTAAAATGCCAAAATATGAAAATAATGATGTTTAAATGAAGAATGCAATTTTCACTTTTTAAAACTATATGCCAGATACCTAAATTCATGCAATAAACGCTTTCAAGTTTGTTTTCAGATTTTAAATTCCCTAATGCAAATTTATGAATGTAATTAGAATGTAGATATGAGCTATAATGACTAAAATTAATGCTATTGCAACCTATGATGCAATATTGTATGTAAATTTTGAATTTTTATGCCTTTTTACGATACAAAAATGAATGTCTAAACGAACTATGCAAGACAATGCAATGTTAAACCTACGTCTATGATGAATTCCTTGAGTTTTCAGAAGGTCTATAGTGTTAACATGTTAGGTTCACCAAAAGTTTAACCCTAGAGATTTCACTTTAGGGTTTAGGTGCTTTTCCTAAATGTTTCATTAAATATTTGAGGTAGCGAGGGTTTGATGGATTATACAAGGTAAAATACTGACTTACACTTGAAAAGTGAGTCAACCTACAATTGACCAAATATAGAATGGATCTAAGGATGAAATACAATGATCTAACTAGGCTAATGACGTAAATTCAAGTTTTGATGCAAATAGAAAGTCACAAACAAATTCAGACAACAAAAATGGACAAAGTAGGACACTGTGCACCTATGGTATAAATTTGAGCCTAATTTTGGAGGACTAATTCACCATAATGGGACCTATTCACCATAAAGTGTCTGTGTCCTTGTAGGGGGATTTCAGATCTATTTTTGCACTTCTCTGATGCTAGATCAAAGCTTTTTGTTTCTACCTATAAATTTGTTGGATCACCATGAAATATTTTTATAGTTGAATTTATGTGAGTTGTCAATATGTAGGGTTTTGATTACAACAATGATTAATTGATCTTCAAACTTCTTCCAATATCCTTCAAACTTGAAACCTACACATTCAAAGAGAGAGGAAGGGTTGTGCCATTTAGAGGCTTGCCTTGGTCAAACCCATTGTTAGTGTTTCCACTTCCACAATGGAAATGGCAATGCCAATGATAGAAAAGATAAATGATAGGAAGGAATGATGAATCAAAAAATTTCTATAACTCACCACCCTTCAATGGCTTCCTTGAAGGAATTAAGTCATGTACATCTTGTCAAGGCTTTAAATCTTGCTTTCTTGATTTGCTTGCTTGCTTGGAGACCTACAAAATTGTTAGCCTTCACAGACAATGTTAACATGAACATATATAAAATCACATAGGATTTGACATGATGCTTGGATCTTGAATTGCTGTCATAAATCACTGAAATGTTGCTCTTGAATGCTCTTGACTTGCTCTTAACAATAAATTTCACCTGTTGCTTATTGTTAGATTTCAAATGATGCAATAGCTAGGTATCTATAGGCATTTATTTAATATCCCATAAATTAGATCTCGATAGCTGACTTTGGACACTTGAATTATAAATAATAATGTGCCATCACCAAAATATTTGAATTTGGAGCCAAAATAGGGGGACACTTTTGCCAAAATAGGACTCATTCGCCATAGGACATTTGTGTCCCAACCCTATTTTGTAAAAAATAAGGTGTCAGGGTCAAATTTTTAGATGAATGCATTTGTTTTCCACTTGCAATTTGTCAGTAATTGTTAAAATGGGCCATGGAATGCATAATTTAGGAAATTAGGTACTCGATTAGGTCCAATAAATAAAGGGGGAGCAATTTATATAGTGTGAAATTGTCAAGGGCAACAATTTACAATGCTCCAGATAACAAAGTGTCACATTATTTATAAAGATCTAAGAGAGTTTTCACATCGTTAACACAAACAACTTGGAATCACATAGAATTAACAATACAAATGATGACTAGTATTGCTAAGCCAATATACACACAATTGGTATTATTGTTTGACTACATACTAATTAGTAGTTTACCAACTTAGCAATTATAATAAACTAGGGAAATATTGACAATTTTCCCTATGGTTTTGATACTAAAAAACCAAGGAACACTTGATACTTCATCCTTTTATCCACATCATTGCTAAACCATCATAATGCTCCCCTCATGATGCTCACCCTTTTTGTAGTATTTTTTAAATTTAACATGTTTAGAGTTAAAAAAAAAATCTAACAAACAATGGATAATATGAAAAATTAATTATAAGATTGTGTTATCTATGTTAATCTTATAATAAGTCATTTATTAATAATAATTAATAATTTTTGGGGGTACTATAGATGTCAAGTGCAAGGAGCTTGATGGGGGTACTATCAATGTTTATTAAATACTAATAATTATTAATTTTGATTGTGTTGACCCAACCATGGAGTCAGGATACCGACTTATTTACCTTGACCTAGTGCAACAAAAACACCTGTTGATCTAGTTGCATGAGCTAATGAACTCATAGCTTCTAGGAGCAACAAAGGTATAGGTGGAGGTAGTGCTTGGCATGATGGTTGCATAATCAATGGAAATGGATCTAGTGCTAGTTTGAGTTTAAGTTTGTCTAGTTTCGTATCCGATTCTTTACAATTTTTTTTCTAAAATGTTATGCAAAACAAATTATATTATTTATGTTATTGAATATATATTTAATTATAGTTATTAGTTTTTGAAAATTTAAAATATAGAATAATTTTGAATTTTAATCAATTAAAAAATATGATGAAATGTACATCTAGGAAGAATGAATACTGGATGCACATTAGAAAAAAGAACACTTAATACCCTAGGATTTCTATGAATCATAAAACCACTTACCTAATAAGGTTGATTTAATTTTATATTTTAATTTTTAAGAATCGGGAACATATACAGGAGCATTTCTTAAGCTTGTGTCGACCACCTATCTTCATTACAACATAATTATAGGCAATATTGTCTACCATGTATATTCTTTGGAAGATTTTGAGCAACTTGTTGATTTTTGTGTCATACGATATGATTGATGATATAGAGCCAAATAATTAAAATTGATCATTCTTTCAAAGGTGAGGTTCTCAAGGATTCACTTGTGGGCACATTATTCACCTATTTATAAATGAGAATAAAATGTTGTGGTGATCAACCTCATAGTTATGCAAGAAAATCAAAGAATGAAAATGACTATAAAAAAATGTAATTTTTCGATAATGATGTTTGAGTTTCATAATTAATGTGGTGTTCATGGAAAACCCCATAATAATGATATGATTGATGATATAGAGCCAAATAATTAAAATTGATCATTCTTTCAAAGGTGAGGTTCTCAAGGATTCACTTGTGGGCACATTATTCACCTATTTATAAATGAGAATAAAATGTTGTGGTGATCAACCTCATAGTTATGCAAGAAAATCAAAGAATGAAAATGACTATAAAAAAATGTAATTTTTCGATAATGATGTTTGAGTTTCATAATTAATGTGGTGTTCATGGAAAACCCCATAATAAATTTGAGGAAAATCTATTTGTGTTTCAAGCAAAAACTTGGGTCGTAGATTGGTCTTTTCATGTCAAAAAGAGACCCTACAATAAGTTTTCTCTTAATTAATTGAACAAATATGACGTAATGACTAGTATTTACCTTTGAAATATTATAATAAAATAATTTATTTTATTTTGTAAATTAAAAAAACTATATATTATTATACTTGAAAAATATTCTTATATATTTTATTTACAATAAATCATCTTTAAAATATATCTCAAATGATATTTAATCAATAATATGAATTATTTTCATGATAATGATTTTTAATAAGCAAAAACTATAACATATAATTATATTTAATAAATATCAATAATAACTTATCAAATTTTATAATTTTGATTATAATATTATTAAAAAATTATTCTTAAAACTTACTAATTTTATAATTTTGTTATACAAAACTTCCCAACATTATGACTAAAATCGAACTAAACTGGGTGGGTGGGCTGTACACACACATAAATTCACCAGACTTTGTTGTACGTTTACGTATTACTTACTTACTCACCTGCAGGAAAATCCATTGAATATTTGATTAAATGGAAACGTACGCCGTCAGAGTGAAAGGAGAAAGAAATATTTGATTAAATGGAAACGTACGCCGTCAGAGTGAAAGGAGAAAGATGTTAAGTGAGGATGTGGATGGGAAAAACTGAGGCATTGGTTGAGGATGTGGATGGGAAAAACTTAGGCATTGGTAGAGGATGCGGATGGGAAATACTGGGTGCTAGGTACTGTTAATCTTTTGGCTCACTCCTGCAAATTGCTCAAAATCTTGAGGTAAGTTTCTTTTTTTTTTATGGAATCTGTAGACGGTGGGATGGGATATTTTTTATTGTGTTTTATGTCATTCTAAAACAATGCCGTTGTCTTCTGTTAAATGGAGGCATTGGTTCTATAGTTTTATATGTGATATTTTTATAATACCTAATGCAAGATCCCTGTTCGATTCTTGACGTATATATATTTTGAATTGTGAAATGAAATTTACGTTTATTTGGTTGGTTTTAAATTATTTTTTTCTTGATCTTGAAATTATTTTTATGAAATGTAATATACAGTATTTTTATGATATGTTATATACAGAAATTGTAGATTAAAAAAAAATAAAACTAGGGTCAGAACTTTGTTGTCCGAAACAACTCTGTCAATTGCTCCGTAATATGGAAGACCGTGTTTTTATACCTCCCCGCAAGGGTCCAGTTGCTGAATCGCCCGAACTTGGTCCATTAACAGCTTCACATGTATGTGGGGTCAAGCAATTGTAAAAAGAACAGCAATAATTGCTTCATACATTTCATAATATTTGTATATAGAGGCCATCTCACAAGCAATTGAGAGCTAAGATTCAAATTGAATAATTAATTTGATTAGAATGAAGAGGAGAATATTAATTTGCACCTCAGTCACGGCTGTAAATGTGACAAGGGCGGGCAAAAGCTAAAATTATTCCTTTTTAATT
This sequence comes from Sequoia sempervirens, assembly GCA_007258455.2. Lineage (NCBI taxonomy): Eukaryota > Viridiplantae > Streptophyta > Pinopsida > Cupressales > Cupressaceae > Sequoia > Sequoia sempervirens. Next base: position 26,195 of record VDFB02337850.1, read on the forward strand.
ACTTTTCAGTTCACTACATAGGACCCGAAATTGTTGATGTCTGGTAGGAGCTTGTGAAGTAATTGAATTCATTGAAGTCATAAGGACCAAATTTATTTATCTACATATTTAAAATCTATTATATAAAATTTAAAAAATAAATTTTAATAATAAATAACAAATATCATAATATTCAAAATTTCAAATAATAATTTATTATAATATAATATTAATAATAAATTTAATTTAATTTTTTATTATTTAAAAGAAATTAAAAATATGATGTCTTTTTGGTTATTGAAAATAGTATAGATGATTTAAAGGAATTGTCATGATATTGCCTTAAATTTTTAAATTTTAATGTGCAAAGGAATGGGAAGAGGGTTCATGTGGAGTCTACGCAAAATATAGAAACAAGTAGAGTTGAATGGGTGATAAAGGGATTTTGTCTTATTTAGAAAAAATTCCACTCATACATGTGTACACAATATAAAACCTTAGTATGACTACCAAACCATCATGACTAGGAGATCAACCCCTGTTTAATCCCAATATCTCTCCTTCTCCCCCTCTCTCTCTCCCTTCCACTCCCTCTCACTATCTATTTCCCCGCTCTATCTATTTCCCTCCCTCTTTGTCTCTCTCCCTCTAACTCCCTCTTATCTCCCTCTACCTATCTTTATCTGGTTATCCCTCCCTCTATTTATTCCTCTCTCCCTCTACCACTTCCTCTCAATTTTTATCTCTTTATCTCTCCCTCTCCCCCATTGTCTATCTATCTAACAATCCTCATATCTCTCTTTCTCTTCCTCTCTATCTCTTTGTGGTAGTGACAATAGCCTTGATAGCTTTTTATATTAGTAGAAGAAGATAAATACACCAAGTGCGAAGGTAGATTACATCTAGAAAATATTTCATTTCTTCTTCTCTTACTATAGTTGTTCTAAATTTTGTAGTGTAACTCTTCTACAACCTTTAGGGAAAGTCTACATGCATCATTAACTGGTTGGATAGTTAACATACTCAAGTCTACTTGGATTAATCACCTTAAAATATTGATATAACTAGACACTTTCTCTTGGTTATCTTCAAGATGACTAGAACTAATAGATGAATTGTAATTCATTAACTGGTTGGATAGTTAACATACTCAAGTCTACTTGGATTAATCACCTTAAAATATTGATATAACTAGACACTTTCTCTTGGTTATCTTCAAGATGACTTGAACTAATAGATGAATTGTAATGCACTTGGTGTAATCTAAATCACACATAAATATCTCTATCTCAAAATTAGTAACCTCTTCAAAATATCTAATTAACATAGAAATAAACTTAAAATTCTATTTGTTTACTATTCTTTACCATTTTAAAGTTTTTTTCTTATCTTTCTTGTGTCTCTTCAACTATGTTTCCTTACACTAAAGTGGAGCATGACCTTTGAGCTTTGGGTTTCACAACATGAGTCTAATGGGGTAAAAAATATCCTCATATTTAAGATATTCTTCAAGCACACTAATCTAATCAATCAAGTCTATGAGATCTAAACTCTAACAATAATTATGCAAATCCATTCTCATTTTTTCGTGAAGTATATTAAGAGCTTTAGCATTCTTTCCTCACCTTTTTCATCTTCATCAATGAGCACTTTTTTAATCCTATTGGGTATGTTTGATGCACAAATGTTCGGCTAGTGTCATGCACAACCTTTTCATATAGAACTTTCAAATATAGACCTTAATAGAACAAAGGGGAAATAGTTTAAATAATATGCAAGGAATAGCTTGGTATCAGTAACTAATATTGCACTAGCCTTCAATTACAAACTAGACCTCATGATAACAATTAAAGTATTTCTTGATTATGTCTCTTGTTTTGTATCCTTCCATTTATTTTGTCTAGTTTTTGCATCTTGTAAAATGATATTGGACTTCCTAATATACAAAAGACATTAAATGAAGTGCGAAACATGGTAACATAATACATAACTATGGATTAATGAGACAAGGGTTCATAGACCCAAAATTAAATGTTCTTCCAATTAACCATTCATGGAAGTTGACACATCATCTATATTTAGCATGTAGGTTAACTAGTAATGTGTATCATCATCATTTCTAATGGACTTCAAGGACTTCAAGCTAGTAATCTGCAAATTTAATGGGGTTTTTTATGTGATCTATCTTTGGACCTATAATGATGTACGTCACAATAAGTATGAGTGCAAGGCTTAAATACTTCGCCTATTATTCTCTCAACCTTTGTACCAGTAATCTAATATGCTTCGAAAATTCTTCTTGTCTCTTTATTGTAAATGAAAACACCTTCCAAGTATTCAACAACAAACTTTACAAGATATGGTTTGAATATTACATTCAATAATATCATAAAAATACTAAGTACATTTGTTATTCAAAAAGGCATAATGAACCATTAATATAAATTTCTTGTTTTCAGTGCAATCTTCCACTCATCTCATTATGCAAGGATCAACTTAATATCATTAAGTGAATTCAAATAAGAGTTGAATTACATGTACATGACATATAATCATGAGTTTTATTTATGTGTAGACTCTTTTCAAACCTATCAAAATATAAAGGTGAAGGAGATCCAAGTTCCAATGTCGAGGCATAGATGACAATCATTCATGATGTCATGCTTTATGATGCTTTACTAAATAATAAATTCCCCAAGAATCTAGAGGCATTATTTTGGAATGAATTAATCAAGGACTTTGACATGAACAAGCTTCTATGGACTAAAATTAATCTATTCCCCTGTACAAAGAACAATATCGATGAGTTAGTATCCCACTATGTCACTTGATGGGGAGAGGTGAATTATTGTTTAGCTAATGCTACTCACATCTCATTTTGACTCTTGCTAGATGTAATGATTTATTTTGGGACCTTTGTAAGACCTTTTTTAATAACTCCTTTTTTGATCTTGTCATGAACTCTCCTATTTACAAGAACACTCAACAACATTTGTTTAGGCCCTCTATTACAAGATGCTTTAACTCGTCATGTCAACCGTGCTACTCTTGACCTTCAACGAAATGGACTAGGAGCTTACTCCCCCTTGTCTTAACATACCAAAAAGAAGATTATGGATCTAAGCAGAAGGGCAAAGGTAGACCCTCATCCCAAAAAAAATAGAGAAAATAAGAGAATTTTTTTTTTCTGAGGGCATTCAAAAAACCCTTTTTGATATGTGCTTAAAGAGCACCACAAATAAGAAATAATGAAGATTATATCTTAGAACATTAGGGGGTTAAACCATGCTCATAAACATGATCTCTTGTCCAATATTATTTGGGATCATAAATTAGATATTTTGCTTATTCAAGAAACTAAGATGCAGTGTGATAAGGTGGAAAAGATTAAAAATTGTCTCTTTAAAGATTATAGTTTTCATGGAAGTAGTTCCGATGGAGCATCGGGTGGGATTGCTACTTTTTGGAATCTCGAGATTGTTAAAGGAGTTGCTTTGAAAAAAGATTCCAATCACTTAGCAACTTAGTTTATCATTTATAGGATGATACTACCTTGGTTATTTCAAATATATAATCCCCTAACCATAAGAATACGAAAAAAGATTGTGGAGTAAACTAAGTATCTTTAAACAAACTATCCAAGAGAGTTCTTGGTTGGTTATGGGAGATTCTAATACCCCTCTCAGTGAGGTCGCTAAAAGGGGAGGATCTCAAATTACTTTAGATAGCAGATTGGACCTGATGGATTTTATTCATGATCAAGCTCTCTTTGACTTGGATCTACAAGGTGCATCTTATATTTGTTCTAATCCCTGAGTGGGCGCGGATCTTACTAGGTTAATTTGGATCATGCTCTTATATTTATGGATTGGTTCTCAAATTACTCTTTCTCTCTTTCGACTTTTACTTGTATTGGTATGGACCACTTCCTAATCTTTTTCTTTGTTTAAAGGCTAGGTAGAAAGAAACAATTCCCCTTTAGATTTTAAAAAATGTGGCTTAGGCACCCAGATCTTAAGGAGAGATTAAATGAATGGTGGCAAATTAAAATTGAGGGATCTGCTATGTTCAAGATGGCTAAGAAATTGTCATATGTCAAAACTAAGGTGCATTTAAATAGAATAAAGATTCTTTTGGTCAAAGTTTTAAAATAAAGGAAAATATTAAGAATAGTCTGGACGAGGTTCAGAAGGAGATACATGACAAAGGTATGGAGACCTACAAAATGGTTAGCCTTCACAAACAATGATAACATGAACATACACAAACTCACATAAGATTTGACATGATGCTGGGATCTTGAATTGCTACCATAAATCACTAAAATGTTGCCCTTGAATGCTCTCGACTTGCTCTTAACAATAATTTTCACCTCTTGCTTGTTGTTAGATTTCAAATGATGCAATAGCTAGGTATTTACAGACATTTATTTAATTTCCCATAAATTAGATCTCGATAACCGACTTTGGACACTTGAATTATAAATAATAAAGTGCTATCATCGAAGTATTTGAATTTGAAGCCAAAATAGGGGGACACTTTTTCCAAAATAGGACTCATTCACCATAGGGCATTTATGTCCCAGCCGTATTTTGCAAAAAATAAGGTGTTAGGGTCAAAGTCTTAGATGAATGCATTTGTTTTCCATTTGCAATTTGTTAGTAATTGTTAAAATGGACCATGGAATGCATAGCTTAGGAAATTAGATACTCGATTAGGTCCAATAAATAAAGGGGGGGAAATTTATATAGTGTGAAATTGTCAAGCGTGACAATTTACAATGCTCTAGATAACAAAGTGTCACATTATTTAGAAATATCTAAGAGAGTTTTCACATCATTAACACAAACAACTTGGAATCACATAGAATTAACAATACAAATGATGACTAGTATTGCTAAGCCTAAGTCAATATACACACAATTGGTATTATTGTTTTTGATTATAGGAAAAGTAGGTTTTGAAGGGACCCCAAAACCCTTTACAAAATGTTTGCTGCTTCAAGATCAGTGTCAATAATTTTCTGATTAACATTCATCACTTCCACCACTTCATCAGTAGGAACACCCTTCTTAGCATTAAGCTTAGTCTTGTTGCGAGTACGGGTTGAAGGACCAGTTTCATTAGTAGTTTTCTGCTGCACATCACCTTCAGCCACCAAGTCTTTGGCTCCAGAGCTGTCCCCCAGCCACTTCCTAGCCTTTTCATTCAAAAGACACAAACCCGTCGCCTCATTGCACATGGCATGTTTGCTAACCTCCACAATCTTCTGTAACTTTCCCTCCAAAATATCAGACTTTTGCTCATAGAAGTTCTTCATATTGATCATTTTATCTGCAACCATCTTGAGAGTATCACAGAGCTGTTTGACTTCATCCCGAACCTTATCAATCTAAGCTTTCATAATCGGTCCCTTCGAAGAGGAAGCCTCATCAGCATTAGTGCAAGCCGCTCTAACATGAACATTAGTAGAATTCATTTCATGAAAGACCCACTTAAAGAGATTAAACAGGGAGAGAGAGTGATTCTTCACCAGGCCAAGATAATCAGGCATGATTTCCCTCCTAAAATTAAAACCATGTTTGTCAATGACATAATTCACCTCAAAGTCCTCGCTGGAAGAAGCATTCTTCAACATATCCTTCCCTTTCTGAGCAGAAACCTCCACCCCTTTGTCCACATGCTGATCCAACACCTGGTCTGGAAGCCCCTGCTGCTCTTCCCTCTCTAAATTCCCCGAAGAGCTAATCACCTGCTGCACCTTCTTGTTATGTACATTAAGAATAGGGGAAATCCCCTGCTGGCCTTTGTTGATCATGACCTCCTTGATCAGGTTCTCCTTCTTTGGCCCCTTCAACTTCTTACCATTGGAGCTTTTTCCAAGATTAGAACTAGGCCACTCAACCTCACCCTCAACACCCGTATCATACCCATCAGAGATCAGGGAATGAGCCTTCTTTCGTTTATTTCCAACAGCCTTTTTCTTATTGCCTCCTAATCCCTTCAAAGCTTTAGATTTTTGGGAGGGCTTCATAATTTCAACCTTATCACCAGAAATAGACAAAATGGTGTCTCACTGACAAAAACGTGCCTCACTGGCAAAATGTGCCTCACTGGCAAACCATGAATATAAGAAAGAAAACTTAGTTCAGGGGGTTACCCTGATTCTCTACAATGCATCAAATTACTTACTTCTTCAACATACATACAACATCACTTGTCAATGATTACATAACACAAAACTTCTGCAAAATCCCTTGCAAAACATGTCAAAATTTTCTTCAAACCACGTCAACATTCTCTGCAAATTGAATCACACAAACACCTATAACATACTGAGAGTATTACACTTACAACTCCTTTGTATACATTGAATATAATGTTCAAACTAGTCTTTCAACACCTCAGTTTTTCTTCACCAATCTTCATTATCTGCATATGGGCATGTAGATCTGTCTCTGTAGAAGACACACTCAACTCTTGTGCACACTGTATTTATTCACACTGAGTTCCTTTTACATCAACACTACAATCTTACTCCTTATGCATATTGAAGTTGCAGGTTACTTCAAGTTTGAACCTCTCTGAAATCAACAATTCATGTTAGAATATAGACATTATGTATATGACCACATAGATATCAATGATAGGAACTCATAACACGAACGAACCAAAAAGAACCATCTCATAGACCCTTTTATCAAATTTCCTGGCCTTCTAGTTCGTTCCAAAGCCTGCAACATGGCAGTTAGGATTACACACAAGAAACTGCCCGTCAATCTGAAGCCATGGAGGATGGATGTTAAAATTTGAATAAAGTTTAAATCTTAACCACAGATCTTTTCTTTCGCATTTGAGGGAGTTTCAATATGGTCCACAAATGTAGTTTTGCACTTGAAGAACTGGTGCCCTAGGTAAAGGGGCCGATTAAAGTATGACATTAAACCCATTAGAAGGTCACTTAAGTGACCCTTAACCTTTGATAGCGAATCAAATTCAAAACAGAGAAAAAGTGCTCCCCATCATAAACCATCCCTTAGGTATTTGAAACACATAGAGTATTTAAGGTTTTAGTGATAGGGTTTAAGACCCTGAAGAGTGATTTACAACCCCTTATTAAGGAAAAACTGTCTGATAAAAATGCTATACAAACCCTAGTTTACTGTTGTAAGAAAATACAGAGTAGCATCCTTTACCATGGTAAGGTTATCACATTCAAAAGCTTCATCAGCTTGACAGCATGTGCATTCTTGTGTTTCATCACATTAACATGACATCAACCTTCAATTCTGTGAAGTGAATCATTGACTTGATGTACTGAAGGAATATCTCTTGAACATGTATCAGCACTTCTTGAATCACCTGTACTAGAGTTTCTTAAACATCAAAGACCAACACTAGCATGGAGATAAGTTTATCAAAGAGATTAGTAAACCATCACAACAATCAAAGATCAAACAACACCAATACCATGAAGTGACTATGACATCATAAGCCTCATGACACCACCACTTTATCACCAATCTTTTGGACTCCTTCCTGAAAACATGATCATCAAGATAGTTGAAGCATCCTAGTGTACATCTTGAACATAAAGCTACCATATGAAGGCATTGAGGTTTCCTGCTCGTGATATGAGAGGACCAACAACTCCTGCACCACAACAATTTCTGACATGGATGAAGCAACTCCTCTTTCTCCTGATGATGTGCATGTCAAATCAACTCATTTGACATCAATGACAAACATCACAACAATCTCCCCCTTTGTCATTGATGGCAAAACCTTCAACTCACTGCAAATCTTTCCCCCTTTGACATCAAGGACAAAGAATCATCAATCAACAAAGAAAAAACCAAGTGTTATGAGCTTCTCCCCCTATTTGAGATAACAAAGTAAACAAGATTCTCAAGACTTTCACTGCAATGCCAACTTGATGAAGCAAACGTTAATTCAAGAAAGAAGGAATGAGCATGTATCACAGTCACCACTGCCAAAAACAGTTACCACTGCATCACCTTGTTAAAAACACTTTCAAAACTGTTACAGAGATGAAAGATCACTGTTATCACTGTAAAATACACTGTCATGATCAAATGCTATTATCACTATCACTGTGTGTGTTTGTATTTGCTACTCCTTGCATCTTCATTGCCTTGGCATTCAAGACTCCTGCCCTGCTGTCAGAGTACCTGTACCTGCCCTGCTCACTGTACTTACTCTAGAACCTATCCTGCTCCTGCATACCCTGATCTCTCTTGATCCTGTAGACTGTCTTGATAATATCTCATAGACCTTATGACTAATGCCTACATTTTGCATATGTGTCTATCAGAGCACTTGCTACTACAACATTTGACAACAAATCTCAATCACATGACAACAACAAGGTCCTAATGAGAAAAATCATACATCCTGTCAACAACACAATGACATCCTTGATATCCTGAGATCCAGTTGTGACATGAGGAACATTTGCATGAACATGAAGGCATATCAGAACATGAAGGGCACTGACACATCTAAGCATTGTCCATAATGAAACTGTCAGTCATGCACTGTTCCAACATAAAGGCACCAAATGACTGCAATAGGAAAAAATCACAGAGAGAGTAACATTTACAAATTGATCTAGCAAAACTTCCATACACTGTCAACTGAAAGGCAAACAGCATCTCAGTCCAATAAAAAAAATCACTTTCACTTCACTGTCATAAAAGTTTACTAACACTGTATAGCATAAGATGCACCATCAACACCAGCACTACAATGATACAAACATCAAATGTATACCATATCAAACAAATCATGAGATCTTCATTGACCACTGCTTTGAGATCTTGTTTAAGTGCATACACATGATGAGCAACTTCTAGCATGAAATATGAAGCAACTCCACTTTTGATCTAAACCACAAAGAAGTCTTATGTTAATGTCATAAAAGCCCTTACTGTACCAATACTACCTTCAATATCATTTGAGGAAGCCTGACATATGGTATTCATTACAAAGATGCTTCTCCATGTGACTGATTAAGGCTGCCCTACTCTTTCATCGAGTCAATGTCCCTACTCTTTCATTGAGTCGATGTCTCTCAAACTCCCATTTTTAGCCGCTCAGTCCAAAAACACTGTACAAGCTATGTGGATGACTGATCACAAGGCATCCCACTGTTAGCACTGCATTGTGCATATAACACTTGTATTATCTGCATACTGTCATTTTCCCTTTTGATCCTGACTTCACAATGCTACTCATCTTTTGCAACTGTTATAGTACTGACTGCAAACTCTTGGAGCATTGTCAAATCAAAAACACAGACCACCAAACCTTTACCAATAGATGATGCAGTCCCTTGAAGCAAACTTTGCCCCTTTGAAAGAATAAGCATACATTCCACCAACCAGCTCAAAGCAGCAATCCAAGTTGCAAGGTCAAATGTTGAAAGATCATAGTCCACTGTTCCCAAACTCAAAAACACTGTGCACAAGCTAAATGCAACTTCACTGTCACTGTAGCAGCAAGGATGACTTGATAGACTGTCATGCAGCATTATCACTGTACTTGATCACAACACTTGCATAAGAAATCAAGTGATCATCATGCTAAACACCAATGTGAGTGAATAAAAGAATGTCAAAATCATAAATGCCTGACTGCATCAAGAAGTGAGCCAATCATACAACATTGTCTCAACTTGAAAGGATTATTAAGTTCTCATTTATCATTGTTCATTCTCACTGCCCCTACATTATGTGTCTGCATGTTACTGTTCAGGCTTGAAATACACTGTGCTAGTCTAAATAGTCACATTATCGCTGTCCAAGGTATTCAAGGAACTCACCGTCCACACTCAGTACCAAGCATGAACCAACCAAACTCTGCCATCTTGAAAACTATGTATCAACAAGGATGAACATCTTGACATATGTGAAACAATCTTGACACATGTGAAACAAGAATTATCTCATGAATAGCATCATGAACCAAAGAAACAAGAATCGACTCTTGAATCAACTCAAGAAGCAACCAAAGCAACTACAATAACACTGTCTTTAATAGCATTGTACTTACTGTCACTGCACTGTGCATAATCTTACTCAACTTCCTTGTCTTCTCTAGGGGCTGAAGAGTAAAACACTAACCTGCTCCCCCTTACCTCATGCTGATCTTTCAGGCACTTTGTGATGTCTCTTGTGTGGTATGCACAAGATTAGTTTTTCCTTCTTCTTGACTTTGTTTTCTTCTCCACACTGACTTAGGATCTTTATTTTCCTTGCTCAAGATATTCTCTTGCTTTTGCTTGAACATGTAGTCCCTAGATGGTTTCATCAACCTTCTTCTACACAACTGTGCTTTGTGCCCAAACATATTGCATCTATGACACAAAATATTGCAGTCTTGACCAAAGGAAAGATAGTTTCTTCTAAACATTCTGTGAGAACTTTTACTGACATTCCTTACATGATCATGTCTTTCACACATCCAACAATTTCTTGCTAAGTGGCCAACATTATTACAATTATAACATACATTATTATAATTCTGACTTAACAAGTTATAAGAATTCTTATCCTTATTCCATCCAAAGCCATTTCTTGAGTGAGTTCTACAATCTCTAGCCCTATGACCATAAACATAACATGAATAGTTGTACCTTATTGAATGATATTGCCTGATAGGTGGAGATTTTGAGGATCTACTTGTCCTTCTACCTTCATCAATACATTTATCTTTTGTCTTATCTTCAGGAGCAGCAACATGATGACCCAAATCTATCTTCTTCCTTGGTTTATTTCTGAATTTGGAGCACTGTCCTTCTTCATAACCTAGACCAGTAGTGTCCTTATGATGCTTTTGCTTGCTTAACGTGTCATTTAAGCATTCAATACTCTTTTCAAATTGCAGATTCTTGTGCAACTTGGAAAATGCCTTTTCCAATTACTTTCTTAAAGAGACTGTTTCTAACTCTAGTTTTAGGCATTCATTAGTTTTGACTTCAAGATCAGATTTTGTAAAAGCAACTACCCTTTTTGCTTCTTCTATCTCTGTCTTTAGGCTGATAATAAGTTTGTTAGACACTTCAAGATCTAAAAAAACTTTTGCAAGATCTGAAAGTACCTTGTTTTTGGAGTCTTTTTCGTGTCCTTTCTGAGTTGCTTGATCGTATCTAGAGCACACAAGAGTTCACCTGCAATATCAACCTCACACTCTTGTTCATCATACTCCTGTTCAGAGTCATTTTCACCCACAAAGAGGTCTCCTTCTTCATCATCAATCTCAACAACAAAATCATTCTCTTTATCACACTTTGTGCTGATTTTCAGGGGTGACTCATGCAACAACTCATTACTTGACTTGATTGGGGCTTCATTTACAATCTTTTGCTTGGCATATTTCCTTCCTCTATTTCATTTTCACTTTCCCATAGTACTCCACTACCAGGAACCTCTTAAGTTGGTTAGACTTATGCAAGGGTATGGCTCTGATACCACTTGTTGGAGTATGGGAAACACTGAGAGAGGGGGCAGGGGGAGGGCGGCGAGCGGTTAATCAGTGTTTCAGTAACCAACATTTGAATTCAATTGTTTTTCAAAACACAAAATTTCTTTATAATCATGAATAGTTCAGTTTCAAGAATGTTCTCAAATGTGACTGCCAATATTAGATCTTTAAACCACAAGAAAAATTCAAAAGAGGCATAACACGAAAGAACCATAACACAATATTTTCATGAGTGGAAAACCCTCATAGGGATGAAAAACCACTTGAGAAAATGTCTCACTGGCTTAATAAAATCCCACTCATTACAGAGCCTCATTGGCTACACAACATGCCTCACTGGCAAAGGAACCTCACTGGTTACAACTATGCTTCACTGGCAACTACAATTGCCTCACTGGAAAAATGGTGTCTCACTGGCAAAAATGTGTCTTACTGGCAAAATGTGCCTCACTGGCAAACCATGAATTTAAGAAAGAAAACTTAATTCAGGGGGTTACCCTGATTTTCTACAATCCCTCAAATGACTTACTTCTTCAAAATACATACAAAATCACTTGTCAATGATTACATAACACAAAAATACTTCAAAATCCATTGCAAAACATGTCAATATTTTTTGCAAACCACTTCAACATTCCCTGCAAATTGAATCACACAAACACCTATAACATACTAAGAGTATTACACTTACAACTCCTTTGTATACATTGAATATAACCTTCAAACTTAAGTCTTTCAACACCTCAGTTTTTCTTCACCAATCTTCATTATCTGCATATGGGCATGTAGATCTGTCTCTGTAGAAGACACAGTCAACTCTTGTGCACACTGTATTTATTCACACTGAGTTCCTTTTACATCAACACTACAATCTTACTCCTTATGCATATTGAAGTTGCAGGTTACTTCAAGTTTGAACCTCTCTGAAATCAACAATTCATGTTAGAATATAGACATTATGTATAACGTAGATATCACTGATAGGAACTCATAACACGAACGAACCAAAAAGAACCATCTCATAGCCCCTTTTATCAAATTTCCTGGCCTTCTAGTTCATTCCAAAACCTGTAATATGGCAGTTAGGATTACACACAAGAAACTGCCCGTCAATCTAAAGCCATGGAGGATGGACGTTAAAATTTGAATAAAGTTTAAATCTTAACCACAGATCTTTTCTTTCGTGTTTGAGGGAGTTTCAATATGCACCACAGATGTAGTTTTCCACCTGAAGAACCGGTGCCCTAGGTAAAGGGGCCGATTAAAGTATGACATTAAACCCATTAGAAGGTCACTTAAGTGGCCCTTAACCTTTGATAGCATATCAACTTCAAAACAGGGAAAAAGTGCTCCCCATCATAAACCATCCCTTAGGTGTTTGAAACACATAGAGTATTTAGGGTTTTAGTGATAGGGTTTAAGACCCTGAAGAGTGATTTACAACCCCTTATTAAGGAAAAACTCTGTCTGATAAAAACACTATACAAACCCTAGTTTATTGTTGTAAGAAAATACAGAGTAGCATCTTTTACCATGGTAAGGTTATCACATTCAAAAGCTTCATAAGCTTGAGAGCATGTTCATTCTTGTGTTTCATCACATTATCATGACATCAACCTTCAATTCTGTGAAGTGAATCATTGACTTGATGTACTGAAGGAATATCTCTTGAATATGTATCAACACTTCTTGAATCACCTTTACTAGAGTTTCTTAAACATCAAAGACCAACACTATGCATGGAGATAAGTTTATCAAAGAGATTAGTAAACCATCACAACAATCAAAGATCAAACAACACCAATACCATGAAGTGACTATGACATCATAAGCATCATGACACCACCATTGTATCACCAATCTTTTGGACTCCTTCCTGAAAACATGATCATCAAGATAGTTGAAGCATCCTAGTGTACATCTTGAACATAAAGCAACCATATGAAGGCATTGAGGTTTCCTGCTCGTGATATGAGAGGACCAACAACTCCTGCACCACAACAACTTCTGACATGGATGAAGCAACTCCTCTTTCTCCTATTGATGTGCATCTCAAATCAACTCATTTGACATCAATGACAAACATCACAACTGGGTGATTTGACTCAAAAGTGGAGATCAAAATATTAAGTTTCTCCATCTTTTCTCTCTTAAGAATTGGGCAAAAAATAGAATTAAGGCTATTCATACTAACGATTCTATTTTGGAGGAGGAAGGGGAAATCCATCAGGCTGCAACAAAGTTCTTTAATTCTCTATTTTTTAATGATTTTGAGTATGAGGATCATTTTCTTGGAGTGATCCTAAAATTATTTTGGAGGAAAGCAACAAAATGTTGATCAACATTCCAACCAAGGAGGAGATAAGATCAACAATCTTCTTTTTTGAAGGTAATAAATTGCTTGGGGCAGACGAATTCCATCTCTTTTTCTTTCAATATTTTTGGGATATAGTAGTGAAAGACATTTTGGATGTTACAAAGGAGTTTTTGAGGTGCAAAAAATTACTAAAAGAGTTAAAATCAACCTTTCTTATACTAATTCAAAAGTTTCTTGGCACTAAATAATTCGGGGATTTTTGAGCCATCAACTTGTCCAATTGGATATATAAGATTGTCTAAGGTTTTGGCGTTGAGATTACAATCAGTCCTTTCTAATAATTTAATATCCATTCAGCAAAATTGTTTTGTCCAAGGGAAACAAATTTTGGTTTTCATTATTTTAGTGCATGAAAATATTCACTCTTTCAATGAATAAGAAGGTAGAGTTTTTCCTCAAGCTTGACTTAGTTATAGCCTATGATCGAGTTAATTGGCTCTTCTTAGTTAGCATTTTTTCTAGTTTTGGCTTTGAGAAAAATTTATAGAACTCATATTCCAACTTATTTTCTCTCCCAATTTTTTGTGATTATTAATGATTCTCCCTTGGGATTCTTTAAATGTTTTAGAGGGATCAGACGAGGGGATTCGATTTTCCCATTTCTCTTTCTCATCATAGTGGAAGCTTTGGATAGATTTATCCAATAAACTATTAATGTTGGTTCTCTAAAGGGGATTCATTTGTCTTCTAAAGGGCCTCCTTGTTCTCATCAACAATTTGCAATTGATGACACTATCATAATGGGGGAAGCTTCGATTTTGGAATCCAAAAGGATCAAGTCTATTATGCTAAACTATGAAAGGGCTTATGGTCAGAAAATCAGCCTCCCTAAATACATTATTTTCTTCATGAACATGCCTTTGCAAAGATAGTTGAAGATTCTTGAAGATTGCTAGAATTTTCCAATATAATATGGTCTACCTCTTTATGATAAAAAGGTTCCATATTCTTTCTGGTTAGGGACGTTGGATAGATTTGAAGCCAAATTAGCCGGTTGGAAAGGGGCTTTTTTTAGCCAGGCAAGTAAGGTTCAACTTATCAAAGCAACCCTTTAGAATATGCCTGTATATGCCATGAATCTGTTTAAAGTACCTAGAAAGTATATGGAAAGATTGATCAAATCCAAAAAAGGTTCCTTTGGGATAGAACTAAGTAAAGGAAGAGAATCCCTTTGCTGGCTTGGTATAAAGTTTGCAGGCCCAAGAAGTTGGGTGGTCTCAACATCAGGAAATTAAAAGAATTTAATCTTGCTTTGCTAGCTAAAAATTCCTAGAGACTTATGTTTGAACAAAATGATTGGACAATTATCACGAACAATAAATATTTTTTAGGCTACAATAATTTTAGAGAGTATTTGAAAGCTAAGGATCTCCTAGAGGGCTTGTGTTTTTGGAAGAATATTCTAAAAATCAGGTTTATCGTAGAGAAAGGTATTAGAGGGAAACTTGGGAATGGTAAGTTGATTAATTTTTAGGAAGATTTGTGGAGGGACAATCTTCCTCTCAGCGATCAGTCTTGGGCTTAGCCTTTTAAAGATCGATGTATTAGACACTTTGGCAGCTATTTGGGTAATTATCTTCAAGAAGGGGGTTGGAAGAACTTCATTGTTGCTAATTCAAGTTTGGTTAAGTTTCAATCCCTCCTATCCTTTATTCATCTACCTTTAAATTCTTTGGATGATAGCTTGATTTGGCAGCTCACTTTTAACGATGTTTATTTTGTTGCTTCGAGCCTTGTTTTATTATTAGAGCAACATACTTTTTCCCTTTTTTGGTCTAATCTTTAAAATACTACGCTTTTTGGCTTCTTGCCCAGGATAAATTTCTTACTACTAATAATCTATGTCAAAGGGGTTTTGCTTTTCCTAAGAGATGTACTTAATGTGAATGTAACTTGGAAGAATCCTTTCATATTATCTTTTGTTGCAGCTTCTCCCATAACATTTGGGATAAAATTCTTTCCTTGTGGAATTTTAGTTGGGCATTCCCTAACTCCTTTAGTGATTTTTGTGTGTAATTGAAAGCTCCTTTTAGAAATCCTTCCTTTAAAATTTTGTGGTTTCTTATTACTCCTCTTGTGGCTTGGGATATATGGAAAAAGAGAAATAACAAGGGTTTCAAGGAGGAGCACTCAAAGGTGGAAGGGGTCTGGTTAAAATCTTAAGAGAAGTCAAAGCAAATTTCTTATATGGGGTCTTTGAGAAGATCTTGATGGGATCAAAAATTAGTGTAAATCTAATTATGAATTGCAGGTGATTACAAAGTGGAATCTTCTCTTTGATATATCTATTATATTAAAAAAATGAAAAATTCTATGGAGAATGTTGCTTGGAGACTTTGGCCTATGGGTTGGATCAAAGTTAATTTTGATGGGGTGGCCAAGGGAAACTTTGGGTTAGTTGGAATTGGGGGAGTGTTAAGAGATGATAGAGGTAGGTTTATTTTAGTGGTGGCACTCCCTTTGGGTACCCAGACTAACCACTATGGTGAAGCTGTGGCATCCTACAATGGACTAAAATTAGCTCATTCGAAGGGTTATAAAAAAGTTTAGCTTGAAGGGGATTCACTCAACATAATTCAATACCTTAATCAGGAGCAAAGTCCTAGCTGGTCTATTGAAACATTAATTAGAGACTCCCTTAGCATGATAAATACCTTTGATGAGATAATTATATATCATATATTTCACGAGGGGGACAAGGTAGTTAATGTTTTTGCTAATGTGGGTGTTAAATGCCACTCATTATAACAATGGGATAGGTACAATACCTTCCCCATCGAAGCCCAATCCATCATAAACCATGAATGCCAACAAGATTATTACGGGACAATTGGATGTTGGAACAATGATTGTAGGACACCGCGTACACTTTTTGGGTGCTTCAAGTGTCTTCTTTCTTTTTTACGACTCATGTTGCATTAGAGATTACAATCTTGGTTTAATTTGTGGAAGCTTGAACAGTAACAATAAAGTGCGGTTGATATGGGTAGAGAAAGAAGCTGGGTGGCGCCTCTATCTTGTGATGGGGTCCACAAAAACCATCATGTTTGGAATATTTTTGAGGAAGGGGATCTGGTTCCCTACATGGAAAAACTTCATGAACACAACCCTGAAGCTACCAAAATGTTCATTAAAGGTTGGAAGAAGAAACGTTGAATGTGTTTGGGAGGGAGTTGGTTATAAGTAAAGATTTGATTACCCAAAGCATAAGCCTCACGATGCAAGATAGAAAGTTCTTTAGAGATAGGAAGGTAAATGATGAGGTCTTAAACCAGTTCTTTAAGGGGAATGAATGTGGCAAGTTGTTTAAGCTCTCATTATGGGGATATTGTTGATGGCCAAATTGACACAACGACATGTAGGCAAGATGTAATCACCTTACCTCTCTTGAAAGAAGCAAATGATCGTTGAATCAGACACTTCCCAAGGTCCTAGGTGTTGGGTCACAACATCCCTTTTTTGCTGAGCGGTCAATATGGCTGTAATGTTCAAGGGGCCTACTGGTTATTGAGCTTCTTGGTTGCTGCAAGATTGAACTTCTACCTAAACCTACTCTAATCGAATGATAAAAAAGAGCAAAAGACAGATCAAGGATGCAAGAGAGAAAATAATGTTGATTCATCTAATTAACTAGATTTGTTATTCTTCAAGGAATTCCTAAACTAAACTGTAGAATAAGTCAACCTATAATCAATACAAAGCTTCATTGATTCACAGTGCAAAAATTAACAACATATTTCAAATCACAATTTGAACAAAAGAAAAGATAAAGCTTCATTCATTCCTCAAAGAACTTCAAATCAAACATCTAACAAGACCAATACAATTCTTGAGTATAAACTAAAGCAAGTTTAAATCCAACTGTTTCTACTATAATGAAATAGATAAACAACATTTACAATTCTGGTGAATTTCACTAGTGTACGGAAACCAATGTCTCTAGATGAACTTTGCTATGCTAAGAATACAAGAAAAATCTACCATCTATTCTACTACTAAACTTTTATCAGCTAACTGACAAAATGTCTAACTTCTTTTCCTAAGTGTCTCTCCCCTTCAAATGAGTTTGATTTGACAATAAATAGCTCATTGATTCCATAATTCCCTCCAAAACGATCCATCAAAAGTTGTAGCTTTTCGCATGTAAACAATTTCTCTACCAAGGCAAATTTCTGTTTCAGCTTTTGTTTGACTTCAATTGACCTTGGTTAGCTCTAGTTGGTTGTTGCAACTTCCATTTTCAGCTTCTGTTTGGTTTTTGTTGACTCTAGTCACATTTGCAGTTTCCATTTTAACTTTGAGTTCATTGTGTCGCACGATGTGAAGTAGTGTCCTTTCCCATAAATAACTTCAAGTGGGGACCACCAAATGTTCAATCCACTGCCCGTTTGATAATCTTTTCATAAAATCTTTCCTCTTTTGTGCAATTGCTTTGCAAATCATCCATCGTGATCCATTATCTTTCCCAATCCATAAAAGCACCTGTAAAGAATAAAACACACTAATCAATTTATAAAATTAATTAATAATTAATTTTGGATATTAATCGATCTCATATTATTTCAATTAAATGAGTGTAAACTTTAAATTTTACAATTGAAATAATTAATTAAATTCGTCCTTAAATTAATGTTATTTTAAATTGTTACGATAAAACAACATTAATAGTAATGTTCTTTTGATTTGAAATCATGTTGCTGCTTGCTCTTTTAATCCAGAAGGTACCTGCAAAACATAGATGATATAATTAATTGATCATATTAATAAATCTCATGACGAACATTTTTAACCAAATCAATTTTGTGTATCCATGGGATAAAAGTTATTGAAACAATTTCACCAAATCTATTCTATGCCATATCTATGCAATAATGGCAATCCATGTCATCATATTCTCTTTATGCCTTCAGTTAAATATTCCTTTAAGGTTTTATGATCTCTGTTATGTGGTATCTTCAAGCTTTATGACTTCCATTACTACCCTTTGTGAGAAGACTGTCTTTCACAATGAATGGCACCTCTTAGGATTGTCATACCTTGGTGAGACTATCAACAAATTTCACAAAGTGCCGTCAACAGTGGACTGCAAGAATATAGTATTTCTAGAGTATAATACATTTGGTCTAGGACATGTTTGAAATAACAACAATAAAATAAGTAAATATTCTGAATCAAAACCAAAAGACCAAATATGTGGAAAAATGAGATGTATCGGTCTCATTTGATTAGCGTATTATAAAAAGGCATTGCAATCATGCCAACCAAAATAATCCCTACGCAAAAGAATCTAGGCACAAACACTCTTGCACTCATCTCACTGCTGTCACGAGCTTTAACTGGGAAGGCTGAAGTCACTGAGAGTCAAATCTTAGCAGCAACTCATGCATTTTCCTTAACTTTTTCCATACTTTTTATTCTCTGAAGCATATCAATGACTATTATCATGTTGATTGTCCCAATGGGAACACGGAATAGGAACGTCACATACATAACAATAGCACAATTTTGCATAGAGATGCCTTGCGTGATGTGATGTATTTTGGAAACAAAATTTTGCATAGAGATGCCTTGCGTGAGGATAATCTCTACATGCAGCTTGTCCATGTCTGCCACAACCAACAAGTTTTTTGACAATTAGTTTGACTCTGCATTCAATCCACAATCCCTCTCGTCTGGGTCAAAATCCAATATAATGCAGTTATCATCAACTACCCTGTTCTTTCATTTCTTCTTTTTAAACAGTTTAACTCCCTTGCATTTCATTCAATGAGATGGTGTCTCTTTGAGACAGTTTGTCAAATGGTTTACAAGCCGTGTCCATGCTCCCACATTT
The DNA here is from genome assembly GCA_007258455.2 of Sequoia sempervirens. NCBI lineage: Eukaryota > Viridiplantae > Streptophyta > Pinopsida > Cupressales > Cupressaceae > Sequoia > Sequoia sempervirens. The sequence continues at coordinate 45,889 of VDFB02337850.1, forward strand.
TGCATGCATGTCTGCCAACATTTCATTGATCTTTATGTTTTGATTCATGTCCAAGCCATATTCTAAAACTCCCATTTGCGCGGGTAGGACATTAGCAAAGGTTGAGGAGTTTGGAAAAATGAGATGTATCGGCCTCATCTGATTAGCATATTATAAAAATGCATTGCAATTATGTCAACCAAAATAACCCCTACGCAAAAGAATCTAGGCGCAAACACTCTTGCACTCATCTCACTGTTGTCACGAACTTTAATTGGGAAGGCTGAAGTCGCTAAGAATCAAATCTTAGCAGCAACTCATGCGGTTTCCTTAACCTTTTCCATACTTTTTCTTCTCTGAAGCATATCAATGACTATTATCCTGTTGATTGTCCCAGTGGGAACATAAAGCAGGAATGTCACATACATAACAATAGCACAATTCACAGTGCTTGTGATGTGATGTATTTTGAAACAAAATTTTGCACAGAGATGCCTTGCGTGAGGATAATCTCTACATGCAACCTGTCCATGCTGTGCCACAACCAACAAATCTTTTGACTATTGGTTTGAATCTACATTCAATCCACGATCTCTCTTGTCTGGGTTAGAATCCAATATAATACAGTTATCATCAACTACCCTACTCTTCCATTTCTTCTTTTCAAACATTTAAACTCCCCTGCATTTCATTCAATGAGATGATGTCTCTTTGAGACGGTCTGTCAAACAGTTTATAAGCTGTGTCCATGCTTCCATATTTTGCACGCATGTTTGCCAAACATTTCATTGACCTTCATGTTTTGGTGCATGTCCAAGCCATATTCTAAAACCCCCATTTGCATGGGTAGGAGGATGTTAGCAAAGGTTGAGGATTGTGGAAAAATGAGATGTATCGGCCTCATCTGATTAACATATTAGAAAAATGAATTGCAATTAAGCCAACCAAAATAACCCCTATGCAAAAGAATCTAGGTACAAACACTCTTGCACTCATCTCATTGCTGTCACAAACTTTAACTGGGAAGGCTGAAGTCACTGAGAGTCAAATCTTAGTAGCAACTCGTGCGTTTTCTTTAACCTTTTCCATACTTTTTATTCTCTGAAGCATATCAATGACTATTATCCTATTGATTTTCCTAGTGGGAACACGGAGCAGGAACGTCGCATACATAACAATAGCACAATTCACAATGCTTGTGATGTGATGTACTTTTGAAACGAAATTTTGCACAAAGATGCCTTGCATGAGGATAATCTCTCCATGCAACTTGTCCATACTCTGCTACAACCAACAAATCTTTTGACAATTGGTTTGACTTTACATTCAATCCACAATCCCTGTTGTCTGGGTCAGAATCCAATATAATGCAATTATAATCAACTGCCTTGCTCTTCCGTTTCTTCTTTTCAAACAGTTTTACTCTCCTGCATTTCATTCAATGAGATGGTGTCTCTTTGAGATAGTCTGTTGAACGGTTTACAAGTTGTGTCCATGCTTCCATATTTTGCATGTATGTCTGCCAAACATTTCATTGACCTTCATGTTTTGATGCATGTCCAAGTCGTGTTTTAAAACTCCCATTTGCATGGACATGAGGATGTTTGCAAAGGTTGAGGAGTTTGGAAAAATGAGATGTATTGGCCTTTTCTGATTAGCATATTATAAAAAGGCATTGCAATTATGCCAACCAAAATAACCCCTACGCAAAAGAATCTAAGCGCAAACACTCTTGCACTCATCTCATTGCTGTCACAAACTTTAATTGGGAAGGCTGAAGTCATTGAGAGTCAAATCTTAGCAGCAACTCATGTAGTTTCTTTAAACTTTTCCATACTTTTTCTTCTCTGGAGCATATCAATGACTATTATCCTATTGATTGTCCCAGTGGGAACACGAAGCAGGAACACCACATACACAACAATAGCACAATTCACACTCGTGATGTGATGTACTTTTGAAATGAAATTTTGCACAAAGATGCCTTGTGTGAGGATAATCTCTACATACAACCTGTCCATGCTCTGCCACAACTAGCAAATCTTTTGACGATTGGTTTGACTTTGCATTCAATCCACAATCCCTCTTGTTTGGGTCAGAATCCAATATAATGCAGTTATCATCAACTACCCTACTCTTCTGTTTCTTCTTGACAAACAGTTTAACTCCCCTGCATATCATTCAATGAGATGGTGTCTCTTTGAGATTGTTTGTCGAACGGTTTACTAGTCGTGTCCATGCTTCCACATTTTGCATGCATGTCTGCCAAACATTTCATTAATCTTCATGTTTTGATGCATGTCCAAGCCATGTTCAAAAACTCCCATTTGCGTGTGCAGGAGGACATTAGCAAAGGTTGAGGAGTTTTATAACATGGCTTGGACATGCATCAAAACATGAAAGACAATGAAATGTTTGGCAAAGATGTGTGAAAAATTTGGAAGCATGGGCATGGCTTGTAAATTGTTCAATAGACTGTCTCAAAGATATGCCATCTCATTGAATGGAATACAGGGGAGTTAAACTGTTTGAAAAGAAGAAATATAAGAATAGGGTAGTTGATGACAACTATATTATATTGGGTTTTGACCCAAACAAGAGGGGTTGTGGATTGAATGGAGAGTCAAAATAATCGTCAAAATATTTGCTGGTTGTGGCAGAGTATGAACAGGTTGCATGTAGAGATTATGCTCACGCAAGGCATCTCTGTGCAAAATTTTGTTTCAAAAGTACATCACATCACAAGCACTGTGAATTGTGCTATTGTTATGTATGTGACGTTACTGCTTTGTGTTCCCACTGGGACAATCAACAGGATAATAGTCATTGATATGCTTCAGAGAAGAAAAAGTATGGAAAAGGTTAAGGAAAACACATGAGTTGCTTCTAAGATTTGACTCTCTGCGACTTCAGCGTTCCCAGTTAAAGTGCGTGACAACAGTGAGATGAGTGCAAGAGTGTTTGCGCCTAGATTCTTTTGTGTAGGGGTTATTTTGGTTGGCATAATTGCAGTGCCTTTTTATAGTATGCTAATCAGATGAGGCCATGCATCTCATTTTTCCAAACTCTTCAACCTTTGCTAACGTCCTTTTGCTCGCGCAAATGGGAGTTTTAGAACATGGCTTGGACATGCATCAAAACATGAAGGTCAATGGAATGTTTGGCAGACATGCGTGCAAAATGTGGAAGCATGGACACGGCTTGTAAACCCTTTCATAGATTGTCTCAAAGAGATGCCATCTCATTGAATGAAATGCAGGGGAGTTAAACTGCTTGAAAAGAAGAAACGAAAGAGTAGGGTAGTTGATGATAACTGCATTATATTGGATTCTGACCCAGACAAGAGGGATTGTGGATTGAATGTAGAGTCAAACAAATCGTCAAAATATTTGTTGGTTGTGGCAGAGCATGGACAAGATTGCATGTCAAGATTATCCTCACGCAAGGCATCTCTGTGCAAAATTTCGTTTCAAAAGTACATCACATCACAAGCACTGTGAATTGTGCTATTGTTATGTATGTGACGTTCCTGCTTCATGTTTCTACTGGGACAATCAAGAGGATAATAGTCATTGATATGCTTCAAAGAAGAAAAAGTATGGAAAAGGTTAAGGAAAACACGAGTTGCTACTAAGATTTGACTCTCAGTGACTTCAACCTTCCCAGTTAAAGTTCGTGTCAGCAGTGAAATGAGTGCAAGAGTATTTGCGCCTAGATTCTTTTGCGCAGGGGTTATTTTGGATGGCATAATTGCAATGCCTTTTTATAATATGCTAATTAGATGAGGCCGATACATCTCATTTTTCCAAACTCCTCAACCTTTGCTAATGTACTCCTGCCCACGCAAATGGGAGTTTTAGAACATGGCTTGAACATGCATCAAAACATGAAGATTAATGAAATGTTTTGGTAGACATGCGTGCAAAATGTGGAACCATGGACACAACCTATAAATTGTTCGACAGACCGTCTCAAAGAGATGCAATTTCATTGAATGAAATGCAGGGGAGTTAAATTGTTTGAAAAGGAGAAACAAAAGAGCAGGGTAGTTGATGATAATTGTATTATATTGGATTTTGACCCATACAAGAGGGATTGTGGATTGAATGCAGAGTCAAACCAATCGTCAAAAGATTTGTTGGTTGTGGCAGAGCATGGACAGGTTGCATGTAGAGATTATCCTCACGCTAGACATCTCTGTGCAAAATTTCGTTTTAAAGTACATCACATCACAAGCACTGTGAATTGTGCTATTGTTATGTATGCAGCGTTCCTGCTTTGTGTTCCCACTAGGACAATCAATAGGATAATAGTCATTAATATGCTTTAGAGAAGAAAAAGTACGGAAAAGGTTAAGGAAAACGCATGTGTTGCTGCTAAGATTTGACTCTCAGTGACTTCAGTCTTCCCAGTTAAATTTCATGACAGTAGTGAGATGAGTGCAAGAGTGTTTGCACCTAGATTCTTTTGTGTAGGGGTTATTTTGGTTGGCATAATTGCAATGCCTTTTTATAATATGCTAATCAGATGAGGCCGATACATCTCATTTTCCAAACTCCTCAACCTTTGCTAACGTCCTCTTGCCCGCTCAAATGGGAGTTTTAGAACATGGATTGGACATGCATCAAAACATGAAGGTCAATGAAATGTTTGGCAGACATGCGTGCAAAATGTGGAAGCATGGACACGACTTGTAAACCGTTCGACAAATTGTCTCAAAGAAATGCCATCTCATTGTATGAAATGTAGGGGAGTTAAATTGTTTGAAAAGAAGAAACAAAAGAGCGGGGTTGTTAATGATAACTGCATTATATTGGATTCTGACCCAGACAAGAGGGATTGTGGATTGAATGTAGAGTGAAACCAATCGTCAAAAGATTTTGCTGGTTGTGGCAGAGCATGGACATGTTGCATGTAGAGATTATCCTCACGCAAGGCATCTTTATGCAAAATTTTGTTTCAAAAGTACATCACATCACAAGCACAGCGAATTGTGCTATTGTTATGTATGTGACATACCCGCTCCGTGTTCCCACTGTGACAATCAACAGGATAATAGTCATTGATATGCTTCAGAGAATAAAAAGTATGGAAAAAGTTAAGGAAAACGCATGAGTTGCTGCTAAGATTTGACTCTCAGTGACTTAAGCCTTCCCAGTTAAAGTTCGTGACAGCAGTGAGATGAGTGCAAGAGTGTTTGCGCCTAGATTCTTTTGCGTAGGGGTTATTTTGGTTGGCATAATTGCAATTCCTTTTTATAATATGCTAATCAGATGAGTCCGATACATCTCATTTTTCCACATATTTGGTTCTTCGGTTTTGATTTAGAATATTTACTTATTTTATTGTTGTTATCTCAATCATTTCCTAGACCAAATGTATTGTACTCTGGAAATATGATATTCTCGCAGTCCACTGCTAACTGTACTTTGTGAAATTTGTTGATAGTCTCACCAAGGTATGACAATTTTAAGAGGTTCCATTTATTGTGAAAGACAGTCTTCTCACAAAGGGTAGTAATGGAACACATAAAGCTTGAAGATACCACATAACAAAGATCATAAAACCTTAAAGGAATATTTAACTGAAGGCATAAAGAGAATATGATGACATGGATTGCCATTATTGCATAGATATGGCACAAAATGGATTTGGTGAAAGTGTTTTAATAGCTTCGATCCCATGGATACACAAAATTGATTTAGTTAAATATGTTCGTCATGATATTTATTAATATGATCAATTAATTATATTGTCTGTGTTTTGCAGGTGCCTTTTGGATTAAAGGAGCGAGCAACAACATGACTTGATTTGAAATCAAAAGAACATTACTATTAGTGTTGTTTTATCTTAACAATCTAAAATAACATTAATTTAAGGATGGATTTAATTAATTATTTCAATTGTAAAATTTAAAGTTTACACTCATTTAATTGAAATAATATGAGATCGATTAATATTCAAAATTAATTATTAATTAATTTTATAATTTGATTAGTGTGTTTTATGCTTTACAGGTGCTTTTATGGATTGGGAAAGATAGTGGATCACGATGGATGATTTACAAAGCAACTGCACAAAAGAGGAAAGATTTTATGAAAAGATTATCAAACTGGCAGTGGATTGAACGTTTGGTGGTCCCCACTTGAAGTTATTTCTTGGAAAGAACACTGCTTCACATTGTGGAACATAATTAACTCAGAGTTAAAATGTAAACTACAAATGTGACTAGAGTCAACAGAAACCAAACGAAAGCTGAAAAAGGAAATTGCAACAACCAACTGGAGCTAACCAAGGTCAATCGAAGTCAAACAAAAGCTGAAATAGAAATTTGCCTTGGTGGAGAGATTGTTTGCATGCAAAAGCTACAGGTTTTGATGAACCGTTTTGGAGGGAATTATGGAATCAATGAGCCATTTATTGTCAAATCAGGCTCATTTGAAGGGTAGAGACACTTAGGGAAAAATGTTAAAACATTTTGCCGGTTAGCTAACAAAATTTTAGCAGTAGAATAGATGGTAGATTTTTCTTGTATTCTTAGCATAGCAGAGTTGATCTAGAGACATTGGTTTCCGTACGCTGGTGAAACTTGCCAGAATTGTAAATGTTGTTTATCTGTTTCATCGCAGTAGAAACAACCAAATTTAAACTTGCTTTAATTTATACTCAAGAATGGTATTGGTCTTGTTAGCTGTTTGATTTGAAATTCTTCGAGAAATGAATGAAGTTTTATTTTTTCTTTTGTTTGCATTGTGATTTGAAATCTGCTGTTAATTTATGCACTATGAAATGAAGATTAGTATTGATTATAGGTTGACTTATTCTACAGTTTAGTTTAGGAATTCCTTGAAGAGTAACATGTCTAGTTAATTAGATGAGTCAACGTTCTTTTCTCTCTTGCATTCTTGATCTATCTTTTGCTCTTTTTTATCATTTAGTTAGAGTAGATTTAGGTAGAAGTTCAATCTTGCAGCAACCAAAAAGCTCAATAACCAGCAGGCCCCTTGAACATTACATCCATATTGACCGCTCATCAAAACAACAACGTTGTGACCGAACACCTAGGACCTTGGGGAGTGTCTGATTTAACAATCATTTGCTTCTTTCAGGAGAGGTAAGGTGATTACATCTTGCCTACATGTGTCAATTTGGCCATCAACAGAATTGGCACTAGAAGGAGGGCCACTCGAGAATTCTTGGTTGGGTACATGCTAGAGTGGGTTGGATCTTGGAAAACCCAACTTTGATGGGCAACCCTTTGTGTATTCCCGGGATTCTTAACGAAGTTCCTTATCACATGCATAATAGGGTTCCATTATTTTTCCCTAATATTGGACAATTTGCTAAAGATCATGTTAAGATTTGCAATGATTTGATGGGTTTTCACCAGATTTGGCATGAAGATATCGCATGCCAACTATTCGTCAAAACACTCCAAGGTACAATAGGGCAATGTTATGTTAATCTTCCACCAAATTCTATTTGTTCATGGATGGAGTTAGAAATTTTATTCGTGGATTAGTTTGACTCTTATGCATGTGCACAAGACCCATTGTTTGAATTTGCAGCTATGAAAAGTATACCACTGGAATCAATTTACCAATTCAATCACAGGTTTTGTCGATGTTTCAATGAGTTCGAGCTTTCAATATGGTTATTAATGATTATATGCTAAAGGAACATTATTATTGGGGTTTCAATCCTTCGTTTGCAATAGAAATCAGATGTTGCGGGGAGGTTACCTCCCTACATGATGCATTGAACAAAACTCTCTTACTGGCACAGGCTGGACATGACGTGAGAAATTCGAGTAGCCAAAATCAGGATTATAATACCCGTGTGCTTGCAAGCTGCCATCCTTTGTAGCCTTTTGCCAGTTTACCCACCATCCCTACCCAAATGCAATCATTCTCACCAAGCAGCTACAACCTTCCTAATCTTCCAAACACCACATTTTCCAACGCGTCAGATCAAGTCAATCCCACGCAAGACCAATGGAAGAATCTATCTTTGCAAAATCCAACCACAGAGGTAAGTATTCCACCTACCAATGAAGTTGTGACTATATCATCTCTTTTCAGTCATATTCCAAAGCATAATGCATTGAATCATGATGAAGTTGCCAACGAAGCATTTGATGAGCAAGTATATCATTTTGATGTTTTATTAGACAAAGAGCATGAAATGGATATAAATTTAGAGCATAATGTAAATATCAAGTTAGAATATAGTTTTGTTGGAAATGTTAATACTAACGATGATATTGAAAGAGATGAGGTATTAATACAAAACTTTTGTCATGAGGAATCAGCAACTAAAGAATCTCCTTCTAACCCTTTGAACATGCCTTCTGAGCAAGATGCATAACAAGATGAGGGATGGACAAAGGAGCGGGGTTCATGTTGGCTAGATATCCCACGTATGCAAAATCAATTAAGGGAGAAATTGGAAGAATTAGGAGATCCGAAGCTATGAAAACTCGCTAGGCCAAATGGATGTAGGATACATCGGACAAATTAGCATTTTGAGATGGGTTGCCATGTTTTCCTTGGTAGGATGAAATTATATTTCAGACAGCTGATCACTGTTGAAGAAATACTTATAGAAGATCCTTGGAATACCTGTCCACTCAATGAGGGAGGTGGAACAACTGGCACACATGAAAATGATAATAACTCCATTCGAAATAATGAGAGTAATTGTGAGAAGATGTTTAGCTCTTCCCCATCATCCGATGACCTCGATCCTTTCGTTACTATAGACTCAACTACTGACAAAATTTATTTATCTTGTGCAAATTTACTAGATGTGGAAAATAAGTTTATTGATGCATTCATAGATCCTTGCATGACAATGGATAAGGAAGGAACATCCGTTAATGAGTTGACACAAGGAAATGACTCTGTTGATTGGAATGATGGACACATAGAAACAAAAAGCAGCAAGCCTCTTGAACATTACAACGATATTGTCCGCTTAGCAAAACAACAACGTTGTGACCCGACAGCTAGGACCTTGGGAAGTGTCTGATTTAACGATCAACCACTTCTTTTAGGAGAGGTAGGGTGATTTACATCTTGCTTGCATGTTGTGTCAATTTGGCCATCAATAGATATGACTACCTGTCAATAAAACCTATATGGGAAGGGGTTGCAGGGGTCATCATGAGGTACATTACCTTGGATGGTAGATTTATTGCTATTTGTGGTGTGTGTTTTATTTTTTAATCATTTTCTTCACAAAATGTTAGTCTCCTTTCCCTATTTTCTTTTGGCTTCTATGGATCATGCAATTAAGGAACATTGTAAAAACCTAAGCTCCTTGTGTTGCACTTAGGGTTAATTTTATTAATAATGAAGTTTATGAAAACTCAAGAGCCTAAGATTGAAAGTTTTATATGAAAAGGAAACAAAAACCCATGGTTGTCCATTATTATGGTACGAGATTTGATACTAGCAAGGAAGAAGATGACGAGGAATGGGTCGAAGAGGATGAGGGGCCTTTTTTGAAATGTAATCTTTGTCTCCTTCGGAGGAGAACAACCCTAAGAAACAAAAGAGCATTGGGAAAAGAAAACCCCACAGAAGATAGACAAATTTCTTTTTTGGGGATTTCTTCTTACTTGAGTTCTTCCATTTCTTGGGGTCCTCTTCCTCTAATGGTAGTTGAGAATACACCTCAATAGAGGCATCACCTTCCTCTTGCATATTCCAATCCTCATCTTCCTCATCATCACTAATGCGAGCTCATATCCGAGTAGTGCACCACCATAGGTCTATGTTTCCTCTTAAAATTAAGTTTCCCCTTAGATTCCATCTTTGGGGTTTGATCTTTCACAATCTGCATAATTAGAAGGATTAATCTTCTATGTAAAATAAGCAACTTAGGGTTTTTGAAATGTTACTTTCAAGCATTGTCCAAAAAAGTCAAAAGAAACTAGGGAAATGAGACCAACATTTTATAACAAAAATGGCTAATGAAAATAAAATGAACACCACAAATAGTGATAAATATTCCATCTAGGGTAATGTATCTCATTATAACCTCAACAACCTTCACCTAGATTGGTTTAATAGACAAGTGATCGTATCCCCATGTAATAATCTACCCCCAAATATTTTTTTCTGATTTTTTCCTGATCTCTCCCAACTGCTGTAAGTAGTTTTCTGGGTGTGGTTTCAGGTTTGATTGATGTTTCTTCTCACAATCCATTCATGTTGTATTGAAGCCAAATCATATATAAATAAATGCAAAGTAACATTTATGAAACTTGCTAGACATTTAATTATTTAACTCCTACAACATTCAGACTTTCCATTGACAGAAAGTACAGATTTTAATATCCATAAACATCAGAAATTTAAACACTTTTCGGACCTGACTAAGAGCCAAAGCTGCTGTAAAGACGCCTCCTTTCAAGGTACAAGCAACTTCCAAATGAAGACCCTCAAACCCTGGTGAAGACCATGCCAAACACACCTCAATCGCCTCCGCACAGGCACAACAATAACCCACAGAGGCAGCAATGAGGAATTGAAGCTCTTTCACCAGCCAAGCCGTCCTACTCAAGGAAGGTCGATCTGCATTTAAAAATTCTAAAGCTCACTTAAAAATGCTTTCAAACACCCCAATCGCTGCAGGAAGAATCCTCAAAAACCAGCCTCAAACGCCAAACAATAAGCAGGTGTCAATCTGAAACTAGCACCCTAAAGGTTGTCCCTCCTCAAGGGGGCGATTTGCTTTATAAAATCAGATCCTCCACTGAAAAATGCAAGCCAATACTTATTCTGATCGCCATGAAGAAAGGAACATTTCTAGCCAATACCCATAATGATACTTCACTCCATTTTCCAGCTATGAGCAAAAATGTGAGTCTCAGGTTCAAGAATGAAAAGCCTAGAAACTGCAAATAAACACTCCAAAACTGAAGGAAATCACACCAACAGCTAGCAATCTCACACCCGAAAACAAACTGAAACCCAATCAAAAGTATCTATAAATCTTCATCCTTTAAGCTCAGTTGCAATTCCTGTATGAAATCACCAAACACCAGCTTGAGCAAGTCTCTCACTGCCGAAACTAGTCTTAGAATTTGAGGGTTTTCGTCCTCAATCCCGTTCTTCAATCCTTTGGTATCAAACCAGCAACATATCCCTTTGTCGTCAACTCCAGCTTGAAGAATAAACTTCTAAAAATGTACTTTTTAAAAGATATCCAATTAGGGCGAATATCTCAACCCTAAAAACCAACGCCATATCTCATAATCTTTTGATTTTCTTTTAGTTTTAATATTCACCTCCCTTGGCTTGGGTGCCCAAGATATTTAACCATTATAAAATGATATTATAGTTTAAAAACAACTTCAAGTTATCGTTCTAGGCGCCATGGTCCTTTTTTGTCCCCTTTTTAACCCACAATTAAAAATTAAAAATTTACTTTAATAAAGCTCACTTTTCGAAACATTATTCAAATATTTAAATGATTCAACCTTAGTAACTTTATATCGACTAAATATGTGCTACTGTGACAAGCCAGACTTGGTCTTGCAAACCCTAGTTGACTTACTATTTTTAGAAAGTCCTAAAAAATAGTAAGTATTGCCCTAAAACTTGAGCCAGAGAGAAATTGAGGTGCTCAAAAGGGCTCTCCGAGGATAGAAGCACAACACTAGACCCCCTGCTAAAAATAGAACTTACTAAAAATAGTAAGTGTATCAGAATCAATCCAACTAAAAGAGGACGTCGTAAAATGGGGACATTACACCCCATGAAGAGAGCTTCACCAACTTGCTACGCTCGTTACCTTTGAAGTACTGGTTCAAGATTTCATAATTCGCTTTTCTATCTCTGAATAACTTTTTTCATGCACCGAGAGCCTTGTGATTTTGGCAATTACATCTTCATTGATAGCCATATCCCTCTCATACACATTCAATGTTCTATTTTTCCAGCCCTTAATAAAGAGTTTTGTTGCTTCACGATTGTGGCCATGAGGCTTCTCTAAATAGGGAACTAGGCCCCTTTCCTCAACAATTATCCAAACCTTATGGTTTTGACGGACCCCATCACAGGAAAGGGGCTCCACTTTGCTCTTTTCTCCACCCATTACAAGTACTTTGGTATTTTTCAGGCTCCCAAAATACAATCCAAAAATTCAATTTCTCGGGCACTGCCCAACAAAATATAGGATGGAGACACTCTTTCAACTAGAAAATGTGCAAAATGTCTTGTACTCATTACTCATACATCCCATCGATTCCTAGTAACCCTATTAGCACTCTTAACTTATGATGGAGTGATCTTCAATAAGAATGGAGGTATACCCCTCCCAATGTTTTAATGATTTACAATTTATATTCCCATTAGCAAACACATCCACCACCTTATTCCCCTCATGGTATATATGAGTAATCATTATCTCATCAAAAGTTTTAATAATGTTTAGGTAATCTCTAATGAAAGTTTCAACTGACCAACTAGGACGATGTTCATGCTTAAGACATTGGATTATGTTGAGAAAATCCCCTTGAAGCCATATTTTTTACACCCTTTGTTATAGGCTAGCTTAAGACCATTGAAGACTGTGATAGCTTTAGCATAGCGATTGGTCTTAATACCCAAAAGGAGTGCCACCGTTGAAATCAACCTGCCTTTATCATCTTGTTGTACCCCAAAATTAAAATTTTTGTTACACTTATACATTTTGAAGAAATGAGTAAAAGTCTTGTTAAATCTGTCAAAAAAGGTCAAAATTTGGGTGTGCATGTCTTGCATGAAAAATTCCCAAAATCTGATGATCTGGGTCTACTCGGAACGACCTAATCTACAAAACCCAGATCTAAGTTTTTCAACCCTACTTTTTAGGAAAACTGCTATTTTTAGAAATTTCATAAAAATAGTAATTTTTTCTGGATTTCTTTTGAAACGGATACTAGCAAAACTTTCTAAAAATAGAAAGTTGGTCCGATAGAGTTCAAACTGATTTTGATTGGCTCAAATACTTCCATATCAGGCTGGTGCAGTCATAATCTCAAAATAATTAGTTTTGCCCTAGTGGGTCTATTCTGCTTTTTTAGAAGCATTTCAAGAGCTCCAAAGCCATCAATGGAGGACAGTTAGCTGCCAGGCATCAGATTCAACACTCAAGCGCTGAACAAAAGGTGAGTTGACAAACATGTGCGAAGAACGAAGGAAGTTGAAATCTGTAAAATTTTGGCCAACATTGCTTGACATGGGCGCCCCAAGAGGAGATAGGCGCCCATCTTTTTAGGGCATCAAATGGTGAAATTAGGGTTTGAGCTCCCAGACAAAGTTGTTCATAATCCTCCCAGCTCCGCAGCGAGTCCGGCAGCGCAGTCATCGGATCATTCAGTCACCCGAAATTCGAGGTCAAATAGAGGGTTTTCAACCAGAAGAAGTGAAAATCATGAAAGTAACGAAATTTTTTCTAAGTCTAGAAGTTTTCAGAGCCCCAGGTGCCCAGGGGCGCCCAGTCTTTTGGAAGGGAAAATCCAGCAATTAGGGTTTGCAATTGGGCTCAGTCTCTTCAGAATTCAATCAGTTTCGCAACGACTGTCTTCGTCAGAGCATCTAACTTGTCGTTCTCCGACAAATCCAGATCGAGCTGAAAGTATGGAATAACGGTTCAAATGTGAAGATGAAAATCAGGTAAAATATTCTAAGTCTGAAGCAAATGGGCGCCCCTAGAAGAGAAAGGCATTGATGATTTCGAGAGCCCAAACGAATGATTTTGCCAGTGAAGCCTCCAAGATTACTTCCTTAGAACTGGTCAGGCTTTCCAACGAAACCTTTAGCACATTAAATAGAGTTGGCAGCCACTAGATGCAAAAGGCTGAACAAAGAGTTTGACGAGAGTGAAATTTTGAAAATCAAAAGCAAGGTGAAACAGGCAAGAAAATATTGTGAGTATGGTTGAGTTGGGCGCCCCCAGCCAAGAAGGGCGCCCAAGCTTTTGAAGGCCCAAATTCAACTTTTTGATGAAGTTGCTCCCAGAAGACCCTTCTTGGAAACTTCTCAGCTCTGCAACGAGTCCAACCATCAGTCAATCAGACACCTGGATCGTCAGATCTGACATGTTCATCTGGAGAAGAGTTGATGAAGAAATGTTGAAAATGTTTCTAAGTTTGGTGAAGGTGGGCGCCCCTGGAGGAAATAGGCTCCCATGAATTTGAAGGTCAAAATGAAGTTTTTAGCCAGAAGTGCCTCCAGGGTGACCTCCTCAGAGTCAAACAAGCTTCGCGATGAATTATTCAGCTCATCCATCGGATCAACCTGGAAGCCGGAGATCGAAGATCAAACAAGGTTCAAAATTGAGGAAAAGTTGAAAACTTAAGGAAAATGGTTAAGTCTAGTGAACATGGGCGCCCCAGGTAGCCAGGGGCGCCCAAGCTTTTGGAGGTTAAGATGAAGTCTTTAGCCAAAGTTGTCTCCAGATGATCTCTTCAGAAACAATGAGGCTCCGTGACGGATCATTCTGTCGCATCACAGCGTTCACCGAGCTCCTGAAAATCAAGATTGAACAGAGGATGAAACTCAAGCAAAAAAAATTGAAAATAGTGAAGAAAATGGCTAAGAATGGAGAAGAAAAGCGCCCCAAGAGGAGATTGATGCCCAAAAAGCCATGCCTTAGCCAAATTTTCAAAATGTCAAAATTTCATAGAAAAGGAAAATGTCTAAATTCAATGCACAAGCCGAGGCTAGGGTTTGAAGGATTGAAAGCAAAAGAAAGCATATTTTCTCATCCTCAAACTTATTTAAGGCATTCTTGTCCTTCATTCTTCACAATTTCTTGTAGGTGGCGAAGATGAGCAGCAAACAAAGTTTTTCTTTTCAAGATTTGAGAGCCATAGCTTGCTGATTTTTCAAAAGTTCATCAATTTTCAGATCAGCAACATAAGACCTTGCTTTTTTCATGCTTTTTTCATCTAGAACATCGAATTCTTGAAGAAGAAGGTCAAGGGTTTCAATTTTCAGCCATCTGGGTTTCTTCATCTCATTCTTTTGAAGAATTTTTGAGGAAGTTTATCTAGTTGCAGCAGTTGCTTTTTCTTTGTATGTCAGTGAAATTTTCAGAGTTTGCAAATTTTGATCATTTGGGTCATCTCAAAACAGTCTTCTGAAGAAAACCCATATCCCAGTTTTTTCATGAAAATTTCAAATTCTAGGGGTGGCTGCTTTTTCGATCACCCATCAGTGTATTTCAAATCTAATCAACTGGGTCCATTTCTAATTGTATTCTAAACAAAACCCAGGTGCCACCTTTTTCAGTGAAAATTTGAAGAAATTAGGATTTGCTGCTTTTTTAGTCTAAATTCAAAAATTTCAAAAATGGACGATCTGGGTTGTATTGCAACGAAATTCTAAGCAAAACCCATATCTCAGAAAAATTTCCAAAAATTTGTCAGTTTGATGCCGAAAAACCAGCATTCTAAAAATAGAAAGTTGCTCAAAACTTGTCTGAACATAGGCGAGTTTACAGTCATTCTTCAAGGTTTTCAATGTGAAGTACACTCCTCTCGAGTTTAAGACCAAATCAGCACTATATCAAAACTTCATCATCTCAGCTGAAAAACAAGAGGAGGTGTGATATGAGAAAAAGAAAAGGTATCAGAAAAGAGGTGTGCAATACTCTTCTGTTGGAAATCAAGAGAAGTGTCAGAAACATAAAGTTGCAGAGCCACCAAGTTAGCAATTAGTGAGTCATCTTTTCGGGCAGCGATGTTTTTCAAGAACAAAACTCATAAAGCAGCCAAAGAAGTGAAAGATTCTCTAAGTTTGATCATAGAAGGCGAGGAGATCTTGGAGAATCGGAATATTGCCTTAGATAGTACCAATGCACCTGACCGGGACACAATTTCCTGCTTTTTAGCAGATGTGATCGAGATTTAAAGCAACTTTCTTGTAGAAGCTTTCTTTCCGCTTTCTTTCTATTCTTGGAGCAATTCTTATCCATTCTTTGAAGAAGAGAAAGAAGATAAATGTAATAGTTGGCATTTCTTGTTTTTCCTGCTTTCTTAGGTGTTAGATGTTATCTTCTTTCTAAATTTAGAAATAAAGCTTGCTTGCTAAGCAAGCCCTAGATTGTGAAAGCAAGGAGATTTAGGGTTCTCTACTCCTCTGCTTGCCTATAAATAAGAGCCTTTGCTCATTAGTTTTCTGGAACCATGCTAGTGATAACAAAACACTGAGCCTATTGTGCCTTCTATTTGTTATTCGAGTGTTGTTCAATTGTTTTATGATAGCGAATTGTTGAGTCTCTTTTAGCCAACAAGGAGTTGTTGTAATTGCTGTTCTCTTCGTGTAAGAACAAGTTTGCAAGCCTCTTTATCTGCAAGTTCTTGTTCCGTGCATGTGTTAGGATAATCTTTTGTTCCAGAAGTTTGAGAAATAAAATCATGAGCCTCCTTTGCCTTGGTATAATGTCTCAGATTTCCATTATTTGTGTTATGCTTTTATGATCTTAATTTCAGCTTACATTGAAGTGTGTAGATGTTTGTTGGAAAAGAGTTTATTGAAGCACTTTGTCAGAGAATCAACCTTGTTCATTTCTAGTTTCTCTTGCTTTGCGTATTACTTGAGAAGTTAGAAACGTCTTTAGTTTAAGTTAGTCGTAGTTGTAGTTCTTAAATCAGAAAATCTCAGCTGCGGCGTTTGTGTTTAATAAACCTTGTGCTCTAGCTGATCAAAAAGATAGGCAACTTAGTTTTTAGTTTACTTTCTTTCAACACCATCAGCAAGAGGGAGCTTCCCCTCCTAATTTGAAGAGCAGTTTTACTGTGCATAGCTGTTCGTTTCAAATACGCATTCCAGAGGTGCGAATTTAAATGCCAACACATCTCTTAATACTTCCCCACTTCTTGTCGGTCTAGGGTTACCCTTGGTTGCCCCATGAAAATTGAATTTGATTGATCCCTTTTGCGGGCATCTCCATACCATATTCTCCTTGAATTCTTTATATTTTGGAAAGGGGTAGAGATATTGAAGAGGAGGTTCCACTTCTCTGTCACATGCAAGTCATAACTACAAATATTACTTTTAGGCCCCTCCACAATCTTCTTAGAGACCCCCAACATGAAATTTTCTTTAATTGCTCTTGTAATTTTAACCAAAATTCCTCCTCCTTCAAGTGCATATCTCTGAACACTCTGTTATTTCTTTCTTTTCATAAACCCCAGGCCACATGCACGGAGATAGGAGACCACAAAAGCTTAAGGGTCGGATTACTAGAGAGACAAATCAATTGAGCACAAAAATCAACAAAGAAATTAGGGAAAATCCAGTTGAGGTTCCAAAGGGAGAGAATCCGAACCTAGATAGAATGAGAGAAATTGCAACCAAAAATATGTGAAAGGAATCTTTTGATTTACTCTCACATAAGGCACACCTGATAGGAGAAGCAAATCCCCTTATGCATAAATTATCAATAGTAAGAAATTTGTTCTAAACAAGAAGCCAAAATAAGATATTAATCTTAGGAATGAGCATCAAGCTCCAAAGACTACTCCAAAAAGGTGATGTGACCTGCTGCTCCACCATCATCCCAAAGCCTGAAACAGTAGAGTAAGAACCATTTGAAGAAGGATGTCATCAATCTATCATCCATTAGGAAAGAAGGAATATGAACAAAATCAAGAATGCATTGAAGCTCAATTAGATTTAGATTGATATCCATAGAGTTCTTTCATTTCCTTTCATGAAAATAATTAGCTAAACAATTGCCAATAATTCTAACACATCGATATTTAAAAGGAAAATCCCAAGAATGAGGATTGAGAGTGATATTACCACACCACATATCATCCCAAAAGTTGATAAGACTTTTGTTCCAAAATTGGCATCAAAAACCTTTCATAATCATAAACCTAATTTTCAAAATATTCTTCCAAAACCAAGAACCCTTAGGGAGATCCTCATTTTCCTAAACCTTACGAAAATTTCTATAGGTTGATAAATACTTGTTCTTCATGATACTCATCCTCTCATTTTGATTAGAGATGAGTCTCCAAGCATTTTTACTTAACAAGGCAAGATCAAACTTTTTTATTTTCTTGATGCCCAAACCCCCTATTTTCTTATGTCTACAAACTTGGTCCCAAGCCAATCGTGGGATTCTTTTCCTTTTGTTAGTTCCTACCCAAAGGAACCTTTTTTGAATTTGCTTAATTTTATCCATAAATTTGTGAGGAAATTTAAAAAGAATCATGGCATACATCAGTAAATTCTGAAGAGTAGCTTTGATGAGTTGAACCTTTCCTGCTTGACTGAGCAGAGCACCTTTCCAACCCGCCAGTTTAGACTGAAATCTGTCTAACATCCTTAACCAAAAAGACTCTGGAACATTGATTTCACAAAGAGAGAGACCTAAATAGGTTGAAGGAAAGCTACCCAAATTAAACTGAAGGATTCTAGCAATCTTCACCTGTTGTTGCATAGGTATATTTAAGAAGAAAATAGTACCTTTTTGAAGTCTAATTTTTTGACTTGAAGCCTTCTCATAATTGAGCAAAATGGATTTAATATTTCTAGTTTCCCTCACTCAAGCTTCCCTCATGATGATAGTATCATCAACAAATTGTTGACCAGGAGAAGACGGCCAAATCCCTTGTAGAGAACCATCATTAACCGCTCCCTGAATAGATTTTCCCAAAGCTTCCACCATTATGACAAAGAGAAATGGGGAGATTAGATCCCCTTGTCCGACCCCTCTAGAACTTTTAAAGAATCTTGAGGGGGATCAATTTAAGATCATAGAGAACCTTAGAGAGGAGATGGGTTAGACAATGAGATCAATAAATTTTCTTCCAAAACTAAAATTGACCAAAATATGAGTTAAAAAGCACAAGTTAACTCAATTATAGGCTTTAACTAAGTCCAGCTTGAGGAAGAAGCCAACCTTCTTATTCACCGAAAGAGAGTGGAATCCAAAATCTGTCTACACCACACAAAACCATTTTGTTGACTCGATATTAAATTAGGAAGAATAGATAGCAATCTGATCGCCAAAACCTTAGAAATGATCTTGTAGATTGAAATACATACAACGATAGGCCGAAAATCTCCAAAGGATTTTGCACCAAGAAACTTCAGAATAAAGACCAGAAAGGTCAAGTTTAATTCTTACAATAATTTCCAGATACCAAAAATCTCCTTAGTTGCAGTCACAACATCCTTAGCCACAATCTTCCAAAAGGATTATAAAAGAAGAGAGGAAAACCATCTGACATATGAGCCTTATTCTCTTCAAACTATAAAACCATTGATCTTATTTCCTCCTTAGAGGGGATACAAATTAACTTTTTCTTGCTTTGTTCTGATACAATTTTTGGAATAACTCCAAAAAATTGATCTTCACACATCTGATCATACTTTGAGTCATAAACAAAAAGATTAAAAAAGAACTCTGAATCAGCCTGATGGATTACCCCGTCTTCCTCCAAAACAGAGTCATTGGACTGAATAAAGCTAATTTTATTAGCAAACATGTTCTTAAGAGAGGAAAGATGAAAAAACTTCGTATTTGAATCTCCACTTTTCAACCATATACCCATAGATCTCTATTTCCAGAAATCTTCTTCTTTTGATATTATATCATGAAAACAGGCTAAAGATCATTTTCCTATATTTGAAGTGAGGAGATCAAGCCTTTAAATTGTATTTCCCACTGAACCTTGTCCAAAATTTTCTTAACAGAATCCTTGATATGAATGATTTGATCAAATGATTCTTTATTCCATTTTTGATTAATTGATTTAACATATGAAAGTTTCTTGGTCACCCTATACATTGCACAACCCTCATTTTTGAGCTGCCACCACTCTATAATTTTGTCCTTAAGATCCTAGTGTCTCATCTATATTTTCTCATTTATCTAAAGGGTAACCTTTTCTTTTTATCCAATCTATCAGCATAGAGAAAAATCAGGTAGTGGTATGAGCCTATACGAGTCAAAGCTGAGAGAGAGCAAGAGTAATTTGAAAACCAATCTATACAAATAGAAGCTCGGTCCAACTTAGATGAGATCCGCATCCACCCGATAGTTAGACTAGGTGTATGAAGCACCATGTAAATCTAAGTCAAAAGAAGCTTGATCATGGATAAAATCCATCAAATCCACTCGACTTTCCAAGGGAATTTGGGATGCCTCCATTTTTCATCCTCCTTTAGTGGTCTGTTGAAATCTCCTATAACTAGACATGAATTCCCCTAAAAAATTTGATTCATAAAACTCAGATTATTCCATAATCTTCTTATAACATTTTTATATTAGGGGTATACACATTCAATACAATTCAAGAGGTATCACCCTTTAAATAAAAAAACTGAGTATGTATGTGATTATTATCTTCATTTAGAACCACTCATTTAACAAACTAGGGGTTCCTGAAAGTAACTATCCCACTTGAAGCCCCATTAGAATTGCTCCTATGATAACCAAAATTTTGAAGAAATGGTTTTTCAACTTTTTGACCTTGTCATACTGCATCTTGGTTTTTTGAATATGTAAAATATTTTGTTTATGATCCTGAATAATGTTGTTTAGGAGGTCATGTTTAAGAGCTTGGTTTAATCCCTCAATGTTCCAAGAGATTATCTTCATTAACATTTGGATATGGTTCTCTTTGAGCACATATCAAAGAGGTTTTTCTGAACTCCCTCAATAATTTCCTTTTTGCTCTCCTTTTCCCTACTTTTTTGAGATGAGTCTTCCTTGGCACCTTGCTCGGATCCACAGTCCACTTTTTGATGGTTTCTAGTGATCACTCCTTGAATGCTAGATGGGGAAATATTGAGATTTTTCTTATTCCTACCTGTTGATGCGTGTTTTATGACACAACAAACATTCTAGAATAAAGTGTCAAAGATGCTATATCCCCTCTTGAAAAACTACCTCATATGCTAAGATTACAAGTAAGATCATACGGTAATTCCAATGTTTAAGATGAGTGTGGATAAGCTCTGTGGTTTGATGTGATCATGTTGGTAACACAAAGGGACTTACGCTAGGCTTGTTCAATTCACAATGAAGGTCTAGACAATGAAGCTCTATTGTTTGGGTCATGGATCAAACAAACTAAAAAAGGAGATAAGGGTTCAGAAGTTCTAATCTACTCCTAAGAATTCAAGAGACGGTATTGACTTGGTGGAACCAATAACCACGCTTTGCTTCGCCACGCTCAACGACAACTACACAAAAGGAGTGCAATCTTCAAGGGAATGTACTTATGATTTTCACGTCATGAATAACTACCATCAAATCGAACAATAATTATCCAGACAGAAGTTAAGCATCCACAAAATAAGCTCAGGCTAACTTTACGCATTGAATGAAAATCATCCATTCAAAGAAAGTATGAGCAAAAAGTTTCACCATAAATCAATACTTATCAGATCTTGCATTCATCTAACATACATGAAATAAAATCTAAACTATGATGAGGGATAAGAACCATAACAACTCCAAAATAAGAGAAGTAATCACCATCAAAACAATGCATGCATTACTTATTACTTTGGCAGTCTTACAACAATTGCTTATCTCAACATGTTTTGCAACATGCTCCCATGCTTTACAAATGAGGGGTTGAGCTCAATTTATAGGCTCCCCAACTACAACTCAATGGCCAAGATTGATTTAGGATCAACGGCCGAGATTACAAAATAAAACCCTAATTAGGGTTTGTCCTAACTAACTCCTTCTCGACCAATGAGAAAATTACATTCGAGGACACTTGTCCTTTTTACCAAATATGAACCAACAGATAAAATAGAAAGTTGTTGCATGTTGATTTGGAACAATTTGATTGGTTGGAAGATGACGAGGCGCCACCTTAGCGTGCTGGATGTCTTCCTTGGTCACTTTGTTCTTTTTCCATGTTCTTACCTTAGAATATTTTTTCCTGCTAATGATTTTGTCCTTTGCACTTTGATCTTGGATTACTTTGGCTTCTTCTTCTCTCCTCGCCTTGGAGCACCTATTTAGACTTGAAGTTATTAAGTCTTTCTTCCCGGATTGCTTTGGAATTCCTTCACGTGCCTTGAATTTGGAGAGGAACTCCCTTGTGCTTTCGCCGCAATGGAGGAAATTGGAACTTTCTCCTTGGAGAATTTCCCATACTTAGCCAAATTTTGGCTATTCAATTTCATTTTGTAACATCTTCAAGATTCTGGCCATTTTTGTGCTCAAATAAACTTCGCCGGTAGATTTGTCTTCAATTTTGAATTTGGCTTGCGTAAGTTGGATGTACTTGACGATGTGCCTGCCGTTGTCTTGATGGTGCCAAATTCTTGGCGGACTTCTTGTTGGTCTTGCAATGTGCAAGGGTGGACTCCCCAAGCTTTCTTTCATCTCCCTTCAAGTCAGACTTTACACTTCCTTTGCCATTTTCTCCTTTGAAGATTCGCTTTGTGTAGTCATCCGCTTGCAAGAAACAAAATAAATAAATTTAGATTTTCTCTCCCCTAATTTCATTTTCAGGCTTTTAATTTTCTCCAAAATGGCTAATTTATTTGATTTTATCTTTATTTTATTTAGCCATGGCAAAAATTATTGGATGAAGATTTTCATTTTCTCTCTCCTGAAATCTGGCCTCGTGCTGAATTTCTTAACATTCTCTCTCTTCATATCAAAGTGAATTTCGTTTCGAATTTAAAGCAAACTTCATACTCTCTTTGTCATTTTCATCTTGGCACGAGCATATTCCATATTTAACTCTTCATTTCTATCTCCCAAAATCGGACTTCTCATTGTTTGTCATACTCTCTCTCTACAAGTTGGGCTTGATGCACGTTTTTCCATGGTGGATTTTGAGAGTCTTTTTCATCTATCTTCAAATGTAGGAGGACTTCATGTCAAATTCTCCATGTCTCTCTCTTGAGGTCGGACCTCTTATCAAGTCTTCCATATTCTCTCTTCCCTCTAGATGTTCCATGCCTTAGACAAATTTTATCATATTTCCTAGGTGGGCTTTCAACTTTCTTTTCCATGTGCTCTTGATGGTCTAGGCGAACTTTGAGAATCCCTCTTCAACTCCATTTCTCCAAGGTCGGACTTTGCATGTGCTTTGTCACTTTTCTAAGTGCCAAGGTAGGACTTTCCTCTTGTCCGGACATTCTCACCATTCCTTATAGTGGACTTTGGAGACTTCCATTTCAAATGTAAGGCAGACTTCAAGAAGTTGTTGCCATATCCTCTCTCAAATTTTTCTTTCCAATTTATTTCGCCATAATTTTCATCTTCCAAATTTATTTCGCCATAATTTTCATCTATCCTAAGTCACTTGGCAAGATGTTCCAGACTTAGAAAAATATTTCTCCAAGTATGGCGAATTTTCTCAAGGCCAAGCATATTTTTTAATTTTCCAAAGTCCACACTTAGGCAAAATTTCCAATTTTCTACTCTAAGTATGGCGGACTTCCTTTGTCTTCAAGCCACTCTTTTTCTTTCAAGGCGAATTTTCATTTGTCTTAGGCCATTCAATTTTTCCTTGGGTAGACTTTATTTCTTTCCATATGTCTTGGGGCGGACTTCTCATGTTCTCATGCCATTTAATCTTTTCTTTATGTCCAAGGGCGGACTTTACCCCTTCTCAAGCCACTTTCATTATGGTGGGCGAACTTCATTTATCTTTGTGCTACTTCAAGGGCGGACTTGGGCTTGTGTCTTGCCACTCAAGGGCGGACTTGATCTCTCTCCTTGCCATTTCATCTCTAGCTGGGCGGACTTTGTCTTGTGTCTAGCCATTCATCCTTGCCATTAACTTCTTCCAAGGCTGGGCGGACTTTGCCCATTGCCATGCCATTGCCATTGCCTTTGGTGCAGGTTGAACTTCATCTTCAGCTATTGACTTTCAGCTTGCTGGTTAAGACTTCAGTCTTCTTTCATGCCTTCACCATGACTTTCAGTCATACCTGGGCCATTTTGCCATGATTTTCTCGGATTTTTCATATGAATTTTCCAGAATTCTCCATGGTTTTTCCAGACTTTTCAGTCTCCTCCATGAATTCTTCAGATTTGTTGACTGATTTTTCAGATTTATCACCATTTTTCTGTGATTTTCAAATGATTTTTTCAGATTTTCAACGTTCTTCAGAATTTTCACTATTTTTTCATAAAATTTTCAAAATCGATTTTCTGAGAGTTATGCTGATCTTTTCGAACTTCTAAGTGGATTTTCGAAATTCGGGACCCTTCTAAAAATAGAAACCCTGACAAAAATAGAAACTTTCCAAAAATAGCAACTTTCTAAAAATAGCCCCTAAAAAATAGGGATCTCAGAATTGCTCAAAAGTGCCAAAAAAATAGGTCCTAAAAAATAGGGGGTCCAGAGTAAAAAATCCTAAAAATTAGGAGATGTCGGAATTGACCGAAACGACAGTCGATCTTCGTCTCCTAGGCCTCGTAAGCACAATGATGATGCTTGCATGATGATCCAGGCTCAAATTCTTTCACTTGACTCGAGCGACTCTTAGAACTCAAACTCCTCCTTGTAAAAAGACTGGTGATAAGCAGTTGTGATGCAAAGGCAAAAGGCAAAAAAGCAAAAAAAAAAAGGGTCCCCATTTGCAATGGGGCGATGTGTGAAAAGGTCACAACACTACCTTTTACCACAACAAAAGGTTCCTCAACAAGGCTTACCAAAACATCCCTCTTAACATCCTTGAACAACACAAGCTTCTGAAGACTATTTTGCAAAAGTAAGGGAGAAGATTTAGACACACCATTTCCACCCTTCAAAGGCACCACGAGGGTATCTTTTCCTTCTATATTGAGGCTCTAGTCCATTGTCTTTGCTACTTTTAAAGCCAAGGTAGCTTTCAAACCATCCTCTAGAATGGGGAGGGAAGCCTCTAACCTAAACTTGGTCTTAGGAGGAATTAGGAACCAATATTTGGACAACCCCATTTGATTTGGTCAACGAAGAGGATACCCTCAATAAGAGAGATTTCTAAACCACTCCCTCTTCCCAAGCTTTCCTTGAAAGATTAGAGACCTTCTCTGAAACTTTATCTACTATACAGCCCGACTTCTCCCTCCAAAATTTAGGTTTAAGTGGGTTTCTTACTTGGGTAGTTTTTTGGCCAAATGACCTACCTTTTTGTGTTAGAAGCAAGCAAAGGGAAAGATTCAAACTCTACCGATTGCTTCCACTCACCCATTTTAGATCTTAACTTTATCAATTCTAGCATATTTGATGACTGATCCATATTAACACATATCCTTGCAAATACCAAGTGTCTCCTAGTTAAAGTCATCTCATCTATTGACACTAGCTGACCAAAGGTACTAGCTATGCCCTTAAAAACTTCTTCATCCTAATACTCCATTGGGAGGCCAAGTAATCTGACTCAATCAGGGGCCACATTGAAAGAACAATTAGAATCATGAAAACCCGGTTCCCATTCATCAAAGCTAAAGTGGATTTACCAAATATTCCTCACAGGAGAAAGAGAAGGAGAAGAAGCCCTTTTCCATA
This sequence comes from Sequoia sempervirens, assembly GCA_007258455.2. Classification (NCBI taxonomy): domain Eukaryota; kingdom Viridiplantae; phylum Streptophyta; class Pinopsida; order Cupressales; family Cupressaceae; genus Sequoia; species Sequoia sempervirens. Next base: position 71,360 of record VDFB02337850.1, read on the forward strand.
GGCGCTATATCAACCTGCCCTTTAGTATGCCATTTCTTAAGAACCCAAGATCGAACAACATCAATGTTTAGTCTTAGACCCAAGAATTTCCCCACTAGTGTCAATTCCATAAGAGTAACACCCTTATCAAAAAGACAGTCAGGAACAAAAATGGTAAATTCACCTGATTCCAGATTTGATGAAACTTGGACTAGAGGGGAAGAGCTTTTTGTTTAGGTTTATTACCAAAAAGAGTTGACCATTGAGGGGTTTGTTTTGAAAAAGATTTTCGACTGGTGCACTAGGACCTTTCTGACCCTCATCACACAAACCCAAGCCATTATCCTTGAAACAAGCAACAAATGACATATTTCTAGGGTCTGGTGGTATCACAATCTTTCCCCCCCCCCTCCATCCCCAATGGCAAAATTTTCCCATCACCCAAAATCTCCTTCACCAAGCCTACCACTGGGCCCTCACTTACAAACAAACTGTCGCTAACCACTTCTCTAGCAACACCACAACCGCCATCCGACCTTCCGTCATTTGCGACTCCACTGCCATTCAAATTCAAACTAGTATTTCATGCTCCTCCTTCATTGTTAATGTGCATCTATATTATATAAAAATAAAAGCCAAATGCCTAGAGACTACAAGTTAACAATAAGATGACAAAAACATAGAAAATATGCCTACTTCCCTAATCAACATTGGTTAAATCTACATCAAAATCCTCATCCAATACCTCCTGCATCTCCACTTTGTCAACTTGTATGTTATTTTCAAGATCAAAATGCCAATATGCAACTAGAGTATAAAATACTAAGTCCAATGATCATGAAGTTACAAGGCATTATGCATAGAAGCAAACTTTTTCGATTGTCAATGGGTGAACATATTCCTCTTTATTGTTTGTATTAAGTTTTAAGTGGGGTTGAGGGGTAGCACCCTTGTGAGGGTTTGGGGTTAGCACTGCTAGTGGAGTTGAGGGGCAATACACCTTGTGAGGTCCAAAGATAGCTTTTGAAGCCACACAAAACTTCATGACTTATGCTATTTAGTTTTTATGTTCACTTGCCTTCTTTTGATTGATGTTCTCTTCTCTTCTCAATTTTATTCTCCTTCTTTATCTTCTTCACTTTGGAAAATGGTAAAATGATTTTTGTTTTTTGTTTTTTGATGTTAGTGTACCTTTTGTAGGTTTACTATTGGTAAAGGGGTGGTGGGGTCCTTTAAGGGCCCCCATCACCCCTTTTCTTTCATTGTATGTTGTTTTCAACTTGCATTTTTTGTTGACAAGGATGTAAGGATCCGCATGATAGCTAGGGGTTGTTTACTCTGTCCATGTTGTTCCTAGAGAGAAAGTAGGCATTTGAGAAATGTTTTGAAATTATTTTCATGTTCAAGAACAAGTGGGGTACTTTAACGGCCTGTCCTAGCATCTCTAAAATGTCCCATGTATGAAACAAACTTGGAAATATATGAGACACATTGTCGTGTCCATTAGTTATAACATTTTACAACCTTTCTAAACCCTTTATTTTCCCTTTGCTTGAGGTCATATCTTGTTGATTTGAATAAGTTTTTCCAGGTCCCTCATTTTTATCTATTTTAATATAATGAACAAGTATATTCTTGTACGCATTGTCTTTGTAATACCTATGATATTTTAATTTGATAGTATGCTCTTCTTCATAAAAAAATATAAATATGGGACGTAATGAGTTTCTTAAATTCAACCCATTTAACTATTTGTGGCTTTTTTATAAAGCCAAAGCATGTTCATAATATTCATGCCAAGAGTAATTGAGACTAGAAAACATATGGTGTACAATTGAAGTTTGTTGTGCTTCACTTACATTACGCAATTGTAAAGATATTCAACATTAACTTCTCCTTTAGAAGGAATTCTATGCGCCTTTGCTTCTAGTTTTAAAATTGGTTATGCTTTGGGGATTATTGGAGGTGGCTTGGAGCTGTGTTTGTAACCCTATAATTTTATTCTTACTAGAGTCCTATTAATGTGAGTTTTCTTATTTGTGTGGCATAGGAAGTTATTGAATGTCATTGTACCTTCATCTGTTTGCATGTTATAGGTGAAGTGCATTGTCCTAGGAAGGTATTGATTGCTAATGTTTTGTTATGTCAATAGACAAGTATGGAGTTGAGAGATCAAGATTTATAGCGAAAAATTGGTTAATTATCAAGAAGTGACATTGCCAAGCTTTTAACCATTTCAAATGTGTGACTATCACCCTTTTGCGACTTTGAAGTTTTCAAGTGCAAGTAGGAGGTTATGAGGTATTTAAAGAAAGGAAACTTTAGATTTTCCAAGGATTTATAAGTGTGGTAATAATAATTTTCAGCAATTGTCAGCTTATCCAGGTGAGGCACTAGGGTTGATAACAAAATTTTAGCATTTACTTAAAGTTCGTTGGGAAATCTGCGTTTACGATGGCTTGGCCAAAATTAGTCGTATGGTATTACATTGTGGTACTTTTTAACAAATGCTAATCAACACAAAAAAATAAAATGTTTTAGTTTTGATGTCAAGGGTTTTTATATTCAAGTTATGATAGTCATTCACCACTGTCAAAATCTCTATTGTGGGGCTCTTATTTTTAACGAGGTTTTATCTAGAAACTCTATTTTTGTTACTTTTATTTTCAGCTTTTTCAATTGTTTGAAGTGAGTTATTTTTAAAGACTTTATTTCTAAGATTATCTCATGATAATCCAATAATTGAAAATACCATAATGCAAATTTATATTTAAGTGCTTTACACATAGGATTTGGTTAGTGATAGTGGAACTGGAAACCATGCTTGTGCTGTTGAAATTATTGTTCAATCTGTTTTTCATGATTTCGTTAATTGAATTGAGAGTGGGTAATCATGAGGGTGAAGCTTTATTTTGGTGTTATTTTGTATCTGAGATTTAACTCTGTATGTAGCTCCAGCTGCTGATTTGTTCAATCTAGAGTAATAAAATATAAAATCTTGTTGGTGAGAGGAGCTGATTTCAGTCTTGTGTTCATATGTGAGCCAAAAATATAGGGTAGGTTTAATTTGGTTTATTTTACTTCGCAGAAAATTCCTAAAAGAATTATTATACATAATGTGAGTATTGTGGATTTTGTCCATAGTCTAGCATCTAGTGTAATTTCTATTTAGTGTTGTCTGGCTAAAGACAAATTAAAATGTTAACAAGCTGCTGTTTTCCTTGGTCTATGAGGGCCTTTGTTCTTCTCTTCTTCTATGTGTCGGGTATTTCCAATAAAATATTAAGCTTTCAGATAAGAATGTTTTCATGAACTTCTCCATCTTGTTAAGCTTTCCTAGTGATTGGGAGATGCAAGTGCAAGTTGTAACATCCACCTCTAATTTCAGAATTATCTCTTTTTGATCTCCATATTCTTGAGGTATAGCTCCTATTTGTGCCATGTTTTCCCTGGATTGATGATTCCACTTTGTTGAGGAAATATCTTGCTGTAGTGGAGTAGTCCACTTACGCCTCTTTTCCTTGCCAACCTGGTCCATTAACTGCAACCTGTGACACCACAATCCCCACTGTCCAAGGAACATGAAAATCTTGATATGCACAATCAACGAAACCAATGTATCAATGTCTATCAACGAAATCAATCCTGTGCACAATTCATATATCGTTTATGTTCATATTTGTGTAATATTCCTGTGCACATTTATTCATAGAGTTGTTCATACTGTAAAACTTCTTGACGATGAAGCAAAGAATTGAACATGAACATAAGAAAAGAAGTAAAAAACATCACACACACGAGCAAAACAACATAATATTAGATAAGCATAAGAGAAGAAGCATCAAACAACGCATATGTGAGCACATACTCCAGTAAGCAGGGTCACGCCTCCAATTCCACTATAACCAAGAATGCAAGATTACAAGTTCACAAGGCCATTGATGACATAAAGCCTATCTTTTTGAACATCAGAATGTTTTAGTTCTTTGTTATTACCTATGAAACTGTGCACATTTAAGAACCAAAATTATAGTTGTTTTAAGTTTCTCACTTAAAAAAAGCATGCTAGAAAAATGAATGAGGAATACTTACTCCTATACTAATTCAACATTTGGAGTGTGAATCAACAAAATTTTGCTTTATTTAGTAAATGATGTTTTTTGGCGAATAATTTGTCATGGCCATGCTTGTCGATGTATTTCTGTTTTAGGGATAGGTTTGGTCATGATCAAAGCTATTCATGTACGAACAGGATTGTATATGTCCATCCCAAACTCTTATGTATGATCTTTTAAACAAAATCGAGAAGTAGAAAACTTGCATCATTCTCATATGTGAGCTGTTCATAATTTGGAACTACAATCAACTTGTATGATCTGGGTTGTAATCTTCAATCACTTGAAAACGGACCTTTGCGGTGTTCACATGCAACAAAATATCAGGTTTGATAAAGTAGATATTGATTAGGATTGAAGAGAGTTGTTTATAGTAGATCTTGTCTTCACTAAGAGATAGACTTTGAATCAGGTTAAAAGAGACCTCAATATGTGTTTGAAAGCTTTCCGATTGTTTTCATTTAATCCTCCGATTGGGATGGATAGATCTTAATTGGTTTAAGGAGATTTTTGTAGGCTCAGGAATGTAATGCAGGAAAATATGATAAATTAAATTGATGAGACCATATCAAAATATTTAGTGAAGTTCTGAACCATTCATCCATTAATCAAAAGGTGATACAATATACATATTTATCAATGTGGAATGAGTGTTCAATAGATCTTCTAGATGAATATTCAGCCTCTAGTGTATCTAGTAAATATAAACTCTAAAATATTATTCTACTATACTTAGAATTATGTGCAATAAATTTACATCCTTTAAATTATAGGAATAATGGTAAAACTATCATAATTGAGAAACTTGTTTATGGTGGGTTATTTTCTTGATACAAGGCTTTAGTTGTTTATAAAATGTCTTGCCTTTGCAAGAGTTTGATCCTAAAATTTTAGAATTTTCGAATATCAAGATATTGACTTTGTAAATAGTTGAGTTTGTTTTCTCAAGTTGAGTTAGTGATGAAATTTGTGAGTTCACCATTTTCTATGCTGATAAAAACTTAATGTTACTTCTAAGTTAGGGAGGTTATAAGTGCGCCACCATTTTTTGTTTTAAGTGAGAAATTACATAATTTTTGAGTATGAAGAAAGCTATTCAAATTTTTTCTTTGCCACTTTTGTCTCTAGGCTCATTGCATCTATGTGACCTGAAAAGTAGATAACATAGGTTAATAATATTCATCAGTAACAAAAAAGTGTACCAACTGTTGATTGTGTGCATAAGTAACCCATACCTATTCTAAATTATGCACTAAAAAATGTGAACTATTTCTATCCACAATGCATTGACGACACATGTGGACACATAAAAAATTGCTCCTATAAAAAGAAAGAATATATCAAAAAAGAAGGCACATTATATCTTACTCAATGCATAGTCATGAGAAACCATACTCTAGTGTGCAATCGTAGGGGTCAAAATGCTAGACTAAACATAAGTTACCAAGATGTTGTAGTGATAAGTTATTATATGCTATAATTTGTAATAAGTTGTAATGATAAATCCTCAATAGATAATGTGAGAAGTTTCCAAATACAATGTTTAAAGAAATCAAAATCTGAATCTTGATGTTCCCCCTTGTAAGATGAGAGTGGATAGCTATTGCAAAGGCCTTGGTTGAAAGATAAGAACATATATGAACTTGTGCTTAGAGATGCACAACACAATGATGCTCTCATACATTTTGAGTACGGGTCTCCTATGAGTCACTGTTTTGGGTTTTCAACTTAATAGAAATAGTTTTAATGCAGGAGCATCCTTGGTTGTAAAGCAATCTTGTATCAACCAAAAACATTTCTTTTCTTGCATCTCATTTTGTAGTTATATCAACAGTTTATCCCGCATTCTACCACATTGTCATTTCTCATATCACGGAGTAGGATATAAATTCTCCACGGGGTTATCTACCACATATCCAGATTTCAGGTGATTTGTATACGCTATTAGAAAGTTATTGCTCTCAGAATTTCACTATTAATTCTCAATCAAGGCATTCAAGGCCTATCTAGTCTAGGCTTGTTGTGTGAACCTATTTTGGAGCGTGTAGAGCTTAATGGAACACCATACAAGGCATTTTGGGTCCAAGGGAACTTTCTTGGAAGTTCACAATTCACTTCATTCATCGATGGGGTGTTTGCTCATATTCTTTGGTCCAACCTACACGTTTTATCTTGTATTGGGTTTGTAAACCCTTGAGGCCGATGCAAACCATCGTTGGAGCTGGAGATTCATATTTAAGATCATTTGTGATTCATAGGAAAGCAGTTAGTGATGATTAAGTAGATAGATTTCAAGTAGTTAGATCCGGTTGTCAAATAAGGCCTTGTGCCAATTGTAATATTTGTAAGTGCTCTTGTGATAGGCTTGTGATTCTTTAGACATTCCATATATGAGGTATATGATGCATGCAATTCTTCCAGCTATTGAATCAATGAATGTTCATGTTTGTTGAGTATCTCATGTTATTTTTGTTGTGTGAACTCTTGGTTGCACAGTTGGACAATTCTCTTTGAACCCTTCATCCATGATTGCACCAAGTGGTATGATATTAGATCGAATTTGGGAGTCCGTTGGGAAAGAAGGCATTCCTTGTGGTGAACAGATCATCAACTTGAGGCAAACTACACGTGTTTTCAACTGAGTGCCAACCCTTGTAGCCAGATTGCCAAATTAAGGTAGATGCACTGGATCCAAGGAAGACATGCTGTCAAGAAGAGCACCTAGTATGGCGAATCTTGCTGGATGAATGGATGAAATGTTAGAGATGATGAGAGCAATGAGAGTCCAATTGGATGCTTAGAGGAAGATAGAAGGAGAGGTCTAAACCTTAGACATGAGGCCGAAAGTGATGATGAATTGGATCATGTTGCAAATTAAAATGAAGAAAACCTAGAAGAAGAAGAGACAAATTAGGTAAAGATCTTGAAGGCCATTTCCAAGATTGGTAAGAGACCTAGAATTGAATGGATCAATGATATGAAGGAATACTTTGAGTATGAAGGAATTGAAGATCTGGAGAGAGTGATATTTTCAAAAAACAAAGTTGAAAGGACATGTTGCTATTTGGTGGAAATGACATATCCCCAAAGAGGAAACTTGAAAATTCTCACATTTACATGATTATACTATAAGGTTATTTTTATTTTTTGGGCATCACATGGCATTAAAAAGAAAATATATATATATATATATATGTAAAATAATAATAAAATGATAGCTTTAACACATAATTATATCACAACAACCACATAAGAGAATATTATAAATAATATAAATATGACATCTTCAATACTAATATACTAAAAGGAATTAAGAAAAAAACGCAAAGATTAAAATGCATTTTTTTCACATTAATTAAATCAAACACAAAAGACGTCTCCCTGAGGCAAACGACATACCCGTTGAAGGGCATCGATAGGTATAAGAGTTGCTCGATGGAGAATGGGGACGAGAGTTAGACAAAGAAGAGCCCAAGCGACAGGAAAGAAGGCGACCATAGAACCTACATAACGGTGAGTGATCTCACTTAGTTTTCATGCGTAATTTCTTGCTTTAGATATCTTCACACTGTATGGATTATTGTGGATTCCGTTTAAAACATTCTATGATTCTGTTTTTAATTATGAACCTGGCAACATTCGTCATTATGAATATCCTGTCTGAGATCGACTTGTGTATTTAGAACCATTCCCGCACATGAATAAGGGTCTGGCCTTACGCGGACTGAGGTCCGAGGTATACCCAGGAGTACGGGTCTCTACGCTCTTTAAGGGAATTCAATAAGCATATTAGGTTGGCTAAACACTGTTATAAATCTAGGACTATAGGCTGCATCACTATGTATTATGGGAAAATGAATATGCGAATAGAAATATGGACATTGCTTAAACTTAGAATTGCATTATGATTTCTGTGCATTATGAACAGATTAAATTTTCCAATATAAATATGAACATTGCTGACTCAGAATTACGACCTGTTATTATTTCATTTATGTGCAGTAGGAACATAATTAATTATAATTATAAAAAATGAATATTGCTCAACTCAGAATAGCATCTTGGTTTATTTTCATTTCAAGGTTTATGTATGAAAATATTATTTTACAAGAAATGCAAATTGAATACTTATTAATGCTTGCAAATAAACTGCCTGATCTGAGCATGTTATCCTACCAGGTGAGATGAATCATGTCTTAAGTAGATTGCCTAAAAACCCCATCCTCAGCCCCTTAGGCCTAATCAAGGGATTGGGCCCTATAGCCTCTTAGGCCCTTGATTTGGGATTGGGTTGTAAGGTTGGGGGTCCCACCTAGGCTTCAGCCCCTTAGGCCCTAGAACAGGGATTGGGCGTTTAGGAGGTGGTAGGCCTTAGGCTACTTAGGTGTGTCATGGTTCCTCTCCCCTGATAAGATGCATGACTCCCTTACTGTATTCTTACTTCCTGCAGATTGTATTATATCCGTTGTTTGGAAATTAGACATTAAAGCTAACTCTTGGACATTTGGATATGTATACAAAAATGAGTGCAGATTACAAATATTGAATAAACCTTTGGAGTGGAATAGGATCGTTAAAGCCTTACTTTTCAGCTTCCCCCTGCCCTGACAGGTAAGTACTTTTACAGGAAAGAAGTTTAATTGGATAGGAATAGAAGGGTAAAAGAGAAAATCACAAAGTGGGATAGGATGGTGATAATGTTGAAGAATCAATTTATACCTATTGATTATGAGCTTGAATTGTTGAAAAGATTGCAAAATTTGAGGCATAAAGAGAATTCTGTGAAGGAGTATACTAAATAATTCTACAAGATGATTATTAGAACTGGACATAGTGAAGCGAGCAAAGAGAAGGTTGTGTGGTACATCAATGGATTATGAACAAACATCCAAGGAAGAGTTGAGCCTGGTAAAAGTGACAATAGTTGAAGAAGCATACCAATTTGCACTAAAGGTGGAGGAAAAGTTGAATAAGAAGTTTGAAAAAAGGCAAAAAAGTGCAAGAGGAAGATTCTAGGGAGGTGGCTCACAATTTGGAGAAAGCAGACCATACGTAGAGAAAAACAAGGATGGAAAACCCTACCACAGTGAAGAGAAGGACAATAATTCATACCGTAGAGGAAGAGAGGACAAAATTTTCTATCACATTGATAGAGGTCATAATTCCTACTGCAATGATGGATATAGGAGAGATGAAGGAAGATTTGAGAAGAGACCATTCAGAGAAACCTGTTTCAAGTGTGGAGGCAAAGGACATAGGGCATTCAAGTGTCATCAAGGAAGCACTGGTAAGAGGATTGAGAACACTGGAAGGGTAGCTTATGTGGAAGAACTTGTTGGATCCCCTAGTTTGGTTGGGAAACTAGAGAAAGGTGAATTATTGGTGATGAGAAGAGCTTTGATGCATGAAGTGATTGAAGAACCACCAAAAAGAAAGAATTTGTTCAAGACAAGATGTAAATGCAGAGGAAAGGTATCTAAATTTATCATTGATAGTGGTAGTACTGATAATTTAGTTTTGTAAGAGATAGTAACCAAGTTGAATTTGAAGAGATCAAAACATCCAAAACCCTATAATATAGCATGGATTTAGGATGAGCATAAGATATTGGTGAGTGAGTAGTGTTTGGTAAAATTTCACATAGGTTCATATAATGATGAAGCATTGTGTGATATTATGCCTATGGATGCATGCCATTTACTATTAGGAAGGCCTTGACAATATGATAGGAAAATAATTCATGTTGGGAGAAAGAATACCTATATTGCGACTTCAAATGACAAGAGACACATATTGATACCTTTGGGAGAGGACAAAAATGAAGCTTGTGGCATGACTAGATTATGTTTGGTAGATGGAAGTTTCAAGGAGGATTGAGGCATAAAAACATGTGTTTTGCATTGATTCTAAAGAAGGGTGGTAATTCGGCGACAAAGTACCCCATCGCAAGGGAAGAAGATCCACCGTAGACAGAAGTAGCAAAACTATTGGCTAAGTATCAATATATCATATCAGAGAATGTATCAGATGGACTCCCATCGGTTTGGAGCATTAATCATTATAGAGATCTCATGCTTGGAGCAAGTTTTCCAAACAAAGTGACACATTAGATGACACCTACAGAAAATGTAAAGTTGAACCGATAAATATAGGAGCTGTCGAAGAAGGGGTTAATTAGGGAGAGCTTAAGCCCATGTGTTGTACCTGCTATATTGGCACCAAAGAAAGATGGAGAATGTAGCATGTGTACAAACTCCAAAGCAATCAATAGGATTACCATCAAGCATAGATTCCCATTGCCAAGGATGGATGACATTATGGACTATTTGAGTGGAGCAAAATACTTCACAAAGATTGACCTAAAGAGTGGGTATCATCAAATTAGGATTAGAGAAGGGGATGAGTGGAAGATTGCATTCAAGACTAATGAGGGATTGTATGAGTGGTTAGTGATGCCTTTTGTGTTGACCAATGCACCTAACACTTTCATAAGGTTGATGAATGAGGTACTAAAGTAATTATTGGGGAAGTTTGTTATTGTCTATTTAGATGATATTCTAATGTGATGCCTTTTGGGTTGACCAATGCACCTAGCACTTTCATAAGGTTGATGAATGAGGTACTAAAGTAATTCTTGGGTAAGTTTGTTATTGTCTATTTAGATGATATTCTAATTTTAGTAATACTAGAAAAGAACATTTGTGGCACATTAGACAAGTATTGCAAAGACTAAGGGAGGAGAAGTTGTTGATAAATGCCATTAAGTGTAGCTTTATGAAGATAGAGTTGATGTATTTGGGATTTATCATTTCTGCTGAATGATTGAAGATGGACCTTGAGAAGGTTAGAGCAATTGTTGAATGGTCAACACTTATGAATATTGGAGAGGTATGATCATTTCATGGACTAACAAGTTTCTATTGAAAATTCATCAGGAGCTTTAGTAGCATTTGCACACCCATGACAGACTATGAGAAGAGATAAAAAAGATTTTAAGTGGGCATTTGGAGCACAAAGGAGTTTTGAATTGTTGAAGCAAAAGGTGACAAAGAAGCCAAAGTTAGCATTACCTAATTTTGATGAAGTATTTCAAGTTGATTGTGATGCTAGTGGAAATGTAATAGGAGCAATGTCAAGTCAAAAAGGGAGACCAATAGCCTATTTCAGTGAGAAGTTGAATGATGCCAGAAGAAGATATTTAGTTTATGATCAATAATTCTATACCATAAGTCAAGCCTTGAAGAAGTAGAGACATTATTTATTGCCTAAGGAGTTTGTGTTGTATACTGACCATCAAGCTTTGCAGTATTTTAATTGGCAAGGAAAGTTGAATCAAAGATAGATGAGATGGGTTGAGTTCTTGCAAAGTTATACATTTGTGTTGAAGTATAGAAGTGGTAAGTCAAATAAAGTTGCAGATGCATTAAGCAAGAGAAGGAATTTGTTGACAAAAATGAGGATAGAAGTATTGGGCTTTGAAGAACTGAAAAATATGTATGAAGATGATCCAGATTTTGTTAAAGCATGGAAAGCATGTAAGAAACTAGTAGTGGTAGGTAAGAGTTAGTGGTTGGACTATTTCACTCAAGAAGATATGTTGTTCAAGGGAAAGCAGTTGTCTATTCCAAGGAGTTCAATGAGGGAGAATCTGATTAAGGAGAAACATAGTGGAGGACTAGTAGGACATTTTGGGATTGATAAGATAGTAGCTTCGGTAAGTGAACACTATTTTTGGTCATAGATGTATAAGGATGTTAGGAAGTATGTTCAGAGTTGAAGAATTTGTCAAGTAGCAAAAGGGAGTAGTCAAAATATTGGATTGCATAAACCTTTGACAATACTGGAGAGACCTTAGGACGATATAAGCATGGATTTCATACTAGGATTGCCAAGAACACAAAGAGGATATGATTCTATAATGGTAGTAGTGGACACATTTTCTAAGATGACACATTTCAGTCCTTGCAAGAAGAATAATGATTCTATGCATGTTGCTGACCTAATTTTCAAGGAGATTGTGAGATTGCATGGATTACCTAAGAGTATAGTTTCATACAGGGACACCAATTTTATTGGATACTTTTGGAGGACATTATGGAAGAAGATGAAGATAGACTTGAAGTTCAGTTCAGCATATCATCCACAAATAGATAGAAAAACAATAGAAAATATGAGTTTGGGTAATGTGTCAAGATGTTTGGTTAGAGATAAGGTAGGGAATTGTGATATAGTTTTACTGCAAGCATAGTTTGCATACAATAATTCGAGAAACTAGAGGACAGGGAAGACACCATTTGATATTGTGACATGGATACATCCTAGAGGAGTTGTGGAGCTCAAAGACATCAATACATAGAATAAGAGGAGTGCAGAAGAATAATAATTTGCAAGATTCATCGAGATAGTTCATAATCAAGTCCAGAAACACTTGGAAGACATGAATAGTAAGTACAAGGAGCAAGAATATGAGAAGAGGTGACATTAGGAATTTTCTATGAGAGATGAGTTATGGTATATCTCAGGAATGAGAGATTTCTAGTGGAAACATACAATAAGATGAAGATGAGGCAGTTTGGACCATCTAAGATTCTCAGGAAGTTTGATTCAAGAAATGCATATGAAGTGGAGTTACCAGAGACACTTGGTATATCACCTATTTTTAAAATTGCAAACATCTGAGTATCATTAAGATCAGCGTAGTGATAGTAACAAAGAAGTGGAATTGAAGGAGCAGTTACCACATCAACCATCAAAGGGGATTGAGTAGATCTTAGATAGGAGAATTGGAAGTAGCACCAAAAACAAGCAGTACAAGGAGTATCTAGTGAATTGGAAAGGCAAACCAGTGGAGGATTCATCATGGATTTCAATGGTTGAGGTGGATCGCTTTGGTTTTCCTCCAACCCTTGGAAAGTGAGGGACTCACTTTTCTTCCAACCACGGGTGTTTGATACAGGAGCATCCTTGGTTGTAAAGCAACCCTGTATCAACCAAAAACATTTCTTTTCTTGCATCTCAGTTTGTAGTTGTCTCAATAGTTTCTTCCGTATTTTACCACATTATCATTTCTTAGCTTGCGGAGTAGGATATAAATTCTACATGTGGTTATCTACCACATACCTAGATATTAGGTGATTTTCATATGCCGTTAGAAAGTTATCGCTCTCAGAATTTCACTGTCAAATCTTAGTTAGGGCATTCAAGGCCTAACTGGTCCAAGCTTATTGTGCGGACCTATTCTGGAGCATGTGGAACTTAATGGAACATCCTACATGATAATTTGGGCCTAGAGGAACTTTCTTGGAATTTCACAATTCACTTCATTCCTTGATGGGGTATCTTCTCATATTGTTTGGGCTGACCTACACGTTTTATCTTGCATTGGGTTTGCAAACCCTTGAGGCCAACGCAGACCATTGGTGGAGTTGGAGATTCATATTTAAGATCATTTGTAATTCATAAGAAATCAGTTAGTGATGATTAAGTAGATAGGTTTCAAGTAGTTAGATTCAGTTGTCAAATAAGGCCTTGTGCCAATTGTAATATCTGTAAATGCCCTTACGGTAGGCTTGTGAGCCCTTAGAAATTTTGCATATGAGGCATATGATTCATGTAAGACTTCTCGCTATTGAATCAATGAATGTTCATGTTTTTCGAGTATCTCTTGTATTATTTCCGCTTTGTGAACTCTAGGCTGCATGGTTGGACAATTCTCTTTGAACCTTCCATCTGTGACTGCACCAAGTTTGTATGCTGCTGTTTTGGGTTTTAAACTTACAACTTAAGTGCAAAAGAATAACCAACAAAAGATAATATCCATAGCCTGAAATAATTTATTTTGAGCAACATATCTAGCAGCCTTTGTGTTGTCAATATAATTATCTTGAATAAGAAATATAGATGCACAAATTCATTGTTATTATCAACACCATAAAGATTGAGTGTGTAATTATCCTTTATGGGAATTGAATAAAGGTCTATAATTCTCTTAGTATGTTGTTACTCAACAAAATAAATTTTATAAATATCTATGAAGCGAAGCACATCATTAACTAGATCAACAAGAACATACAAGTTAATGAGCCTATTTGTTGAGTAGGCATGTACAAAAATGAAAAAAATAAAAAACTTATTCCTTGTTAATAACGTTTCACTAGAATGCATGTGTTATAGTGCATAGGTGTAGGTACATAGGATCCAAAATTATGTATGTTAGATAGGAACTTGCAAAGTTCCTATAAATAGGAAAAAAAATGAATTCCTTAAATTCGTAAGGGTGAGGAACAAAACACGTCCAAAAAGATGAAAACCAAGGTTCCTAGATGATTGGTAGTAGTACTAGTATAGGATATGGTTACTATATCTTTAAAAGTAGGAAAATGAGCACTTGAAGATGCCACCACATATATATCATTTTCAAAAATTTAGAAATGTAAAAAATTGAAATATGTAAGTAATAACTTTTAAATGGATGTCAATTAAAAATTAAAAATTAGACAACTTCAAATTTAAATATACAAGATTATAAATGTAACATAAATAAAACTAGCACTTGCACTGGAGGGGGTGCAAGGGTTACACCGATAGAAAAATATAGAGAAGTAAGAAGGGGAGTGACATATTTTAATATTGTCTGTATATTTTTAGAAAGTGGATGTAACAAAAATTTTGTATCGAAAAAAGGCATGGGTTATGGCCACGAGATGGGTAAGGAGTATATTCAGATACGTAAGGTGTAAAAAATTAAATATAGAAATCCAATCTGTAACATTCACAAAATTGTAACCATAGAACTTGTAAGCACAGAGAAACAAATGCGTCGATTGACTAAGTACGGTAATCTGTGTCAATTTACTTACATTTTGCTTTCCTGTTCACTGTAACAAAAAATATTTGTAGTAGTGGATCTTTTGACTCCTTCAAGAACTGGTGCCCCAAATGCAGTCTCCAGGTGCTCCAAGATCATTGGAGCCAGTGAAGCGCTGCAACTTCTTACAAATCAAAACTTTGGGTACTCGTTCTTTGATTTGGTAGAGTGGTAGTTGAGGAGTATTTGATGAATCGTGGGCACCGCCGTGTACCAAGTGGCACAATTTTCCCTAACCCGAAATCAGATCCACAATCCACAAAAATGGCACCGTCTACTACATTATACTGCAAAAGAAAACACAAACCAACAAGCATACTAGTAATGAATTTATTTTAAAAATAAATTCCCAACTGTAAAAGAAAAAACATAATTTACAAGTAGTACTATTTGTAGAAGGGATCAGCTATATGATTATAGGTCTTTATTTCCTATGCAATGGTGCAGAGATGTTCACAGAGCTAACAACACTTGAGGTAGCTAATCTACAAGTGCTAGGACACAATTAAGCTATTCATAACTCCCCCTTCCAAATGTAGTCACCAATATTTTTTTCCTCACTAAATTAAACAAACTCTATAAATCCATATCAATTCATATTGCAGCGACTTCCAGATAGATGATTTGATATTAGAATCTGATTTATTCTCGATTCAATGCATGCACATTAAAATCGACAACGAAAACAACTGACAATTGACCGTACTTTTTCAAGTGAGACAAATTTTCTCTATGGTGGTTAAGTTTCACAGTATTCCGATGTGAGATTGACGACAACCCAAGGTAGTTTTACTGTGTGAGACTTGTTTCAGGCCAAAGCTCATACAATATATAGCCTATCGGCTAATTAAAAAATAAAATACGGGAGAAGAAATCCATCCGAATCAAATATTTATGGAAAGAATGCATCTGCATTTATTGAGGACAACTCACCATCCATATATTAATTTGCATTTACTGTAAGTAGAAAAAGCAAGTATCATTGCTATAGATCAAAGTTAAACTCAACTATCTAATTAAAATTTATTACAAATAAGAAAGTATATCACTTACAAGAGAAAACATATTAAAGAACATTCTTAATTATTTTAATATCATTTGATTCCTTCAACCAAATTCACCCAACAATACATTTTGTAAAACTTACATACAATGATCATGGATAATGCCTTTTATGTGCTATGTTTATACATCTGACATACAATAATACTACATATGACTTATTTGGGCAGCTTAAACTTACATATTGGCTTTTCATTCAATGCATTTTGTAAAACTTACATACAGTGATCATGGATAATGAAATATTTTATGTGCTATTTTATACATCTATCATACAATAATAATACATAGCGACTTATTTGGACAACTTAAACTTACATATTGGCTTTTCATTCAATGCATTTTGTAAAACTTACATATATTGATCATGGATAATGAAATCTTTTATGCGCTATGTTTATACATCTGTCATACAGTAAAACTACATATTGACTTATTTGGGCAGCTTAAACTTGAAGACTAACAAGCTAATTGGCTTAAGGTGTGTTGAAAGTCAACACATTTCATTTTTCACAAACAATTATGTGCTTAGGAATAAGTGAAGGTTGGATTCCTTTCGAATTTGGGAATAAGGCCAATATTTTAAGGTAAATAGAAATGAAATTCCATTATGACAAGGGTGGATTGGTAGGGTCAGATTCACTTCCGAATCTAGTAATGAGGCTGAAACTCAAAAGACCAATGCAAGGCTTAGACTGTTACATCAGTTGTTGGGAATTTTCACAAATCAGGTCATCATAATCTCAAAGTTGATAGTCATAAATAAAGAGACTCCTATTTCTAATGCAAAATTGAAATATCCTTGAATTCCTAATCCTTACTATTGAATAAGAGTTGCATGTGGTTGTTTGATGTTTAATGTGCTGAATGATTTCTTAAATCCTGTTTGTAAGAAGATTCAAATAATGAACACTTGTATATTAGATCATAATTAGGGAACTGAAACACATCATAGCCTGAGGCTTATCATAGGAAAGCCTTTTGTTGTACACAATGCTTTTTGTCTCATTGATTGTAATACACCTAAATGCAAGTAGAGCCTAGCAACAGTGAGATGTAGAACCTAAGGAGTCACAAGCTGATGGGGAGCATGATGTGCAGTCAGGATTGGTTGGGCTCACATTGCAAGATGAGGATACAATTCATTCCAGCAATTTCAAGGGTGACAAGGGGTTTGTGAGATATCCAGTGGATGATGGCTTTAACTTTTTAGCTTGTTTCTCAAGCAAAAAATAGCTATGGATATCTTTTTCCACTAGTTGGGATTTTCAGTGCCTTTGTAATTGAAAATATAACAATCATATAAACCATTTTGATTTATCAATTTATTGTTCACATTTATGATTTGATAATTGACATTGAATTATCAAATATCAGCTGTATAGTGTGTTCTTAATTCTATATTTAATTTTCTACATTTTGTGTATATATATTTATATATATAGTAGTCCCCTTGCCATTCCTCAGTCCCCAAAAATTAGGAAAATATTTGTTGTCCCACAATCCCTCTGTCTTGAAAACTTGGGAAAATGTTGATTTTAACTCTCATCTAAAGACCATGTGCCTTGTGTTTCCTCAAGAACTTTGGACAGACAATAATTCCACTCGAAATGTTCAACAAAAGAGTAAGCTTAGGTCTAAGAGGTTGAGACTTTGAAATGAAGGATCTAAGTTGCGTAGAAGCGATTTTTCTATCCAAATTGCTTTGTTATAGGCCTGACTGTTGAATCAAGATGATATACAAGTTTCTAGGCTTGTGATTTTTTATTATTACAGTTTTACTTGTCACACCAGTTTGTGTTCATCTCCAAGTTCAAAATTAATAGCAAATCTTATTTTTAGAACTTCCCAAATTCAGAGGTGTTGAAATGATCCCTATCTGGAAGGTGTAAATGTCCAATTGTTTTCTCATTTGATAGATCTTCAGTTTTATCAAACTTAGCCAAGAATGGAAGAAGATAGATTGACACAACCCAAAATATGCATAAACAATATTGGCAAAGTAGAATATGATACTTCATACCTCATTTAAATTTGATTCTTGCAGAAAATTATACTCAAAAGTGTGCGACAGATTGTGACAAGTCCAGAAATATCTTAGAAAGCAAGATCATAAATCTCTCTTAGCTCATATCAACTGCCCATCCTCAACAAGAACTTCTTGAGTACCTAAAAGGAAAAATACTAGACTATTCGAACTCCCAAGCAAAGAGAAACTTCAGAGATTTATTACAGACCTTCACATTAATTCTCTGAGATGTCAACAAAGGCTTTTCTATCAATATGTAGATTCAGAAAATTATAGTAGACCTTTTACAACAATTTTTGAGTGCTCTTATTAATCAGAAATACAAATATGGACTCTCAATAATATAGGGACAACAACAATGAGTTTCAAGTTTATTGCACAAATTGAAGAGGGTTCACTAGTAACTTGCACACTAGGAATTCGACCCAGGAATATGCAGACATGATAATATCAGAAAGTATGCTTGACTATTGGATAATTAAACCTGGAAAGAATTTGCCCAGAATGAAGTAGCAGTCTCGAACAAAGGTTGTATGACCTCCCACGCATTGGAATAAAGAGTGTGTTGCTGCTTAAAGATGAATGCACACCCCAGTATCAATCACACCTCTTCCTAGGGCTCACGTCCTTCCTTATGGATACAATTCACATCAAAGAGACCCCCGACCTGGTCTAAGCAGTGAACATGCCTCCTGTAGAGTGTTTCCAACTATTGGCAAAGGCATAATCACTTTCAGAATGAGTCGCCTTCCTCCAACAGTGAAAACGTCCCAGATATATTTTCTCAAACCCTCCAAGATGCTAATATGAATCACTCCAACTGTGCCCAACCACATCCTTATTATTTGCTAAAAAAAAATCCCCTCAATATCCACATGCTTCTATCCAGAATCTGACTTAGATTGCTTCCATTCGCCCAAACATTTCCTCAAACTCCACACACTGTACTTGCACACACTTGTAGTTTCAGGCCTGCATGAGAGAGGTTTACAATTCTGTGTTATGTTTAGAGAGGACAAACAACAGAAGAAAATAGTTTGGAGTGAGTTGTTTCCAGGCGTGAGACAGGGTTACCGCAGAAAACTCACACCATATATAGCCTATCGACTAATAAAGTAAATTTAATTAATATTTCAAAATTAAAGTTCTAATAATAGTTATCAGATAAATAATATTTCAAATGTTAATTAATCATAATATAATATCAAATATTAAATAGCTAATAATAATTTTAATTTTAATGTTTTAAACATTAATTTAAGGTACCATTATCTAAATGGAGCCTAAAATATGACATGTCTCTTTATCTAGGGAAAATAATGTAGATGAGTTAGTGGAACTGTTATGATATTGCCCTAAATTTTCAACTTTTGATGTGCAACGAAATGTTGAGAGGGTTCAAATGGAGTAACTGTAAAAGATAGAATGAGTAGAGGAGATAAAGGAACAAAGGATTATAGACTGTGCCTAGAAGCCTTAAAATAGGCGATTAAATGAAACATTCTTTTACAATCTTCCACTTAAGAAACCCTACCTTTTGTAATCCATTAATCAACACTATGCCTGCCAAAGTGAACGTTAATTACAAATGGTTGCAAATCAATAAAATATTTGACTTCATGGGCTTACAAAAAAATTACAAAAAAATGTTGAAGTATTTTTAATAAACTCATGATTCCTTTGGGAAAATTGTAGCATAGTTGTGAATTTTTGATTAATCATGATTTTTGTTGATTTTTACTTATGTGGTATTAATATAGAACTACAATATCAAACTTTGGTGATGTTCACTATCAGTTCAATAATTAAACAAGTATCAAACATATTAAACTTCATATTTTTATGTCCCAACTAGAAATCTTTTATTTTTTGAAATACATCATCACTTTATCACCAACTATAAACTTCTTATGTCTTATTTTCTAATAATCTTTCTCTATATAATGCGATTCATCTATGTGCTTATATTTTCACTCCCCTTTTTCTCATCATCTAATACATTCCTTGTATTATTATCATATGGTATCATATATAGTTTATCCCTTTTATTTATATTCACTAAATTAGTATGCATTTATTAAATTATTATATGCAAAATTTGCTTGTGCAATACCATATCTATGTTTGTTATCTTCTCTCCAACTAAGCATCTCAATCAATTGGCTAAGCTTCTATTCATAAATTTTATTTCCTTGTTTATCTTTGGGTGACATGAGTTGAGTTTGAGATATGTTTTCATCTTCTTTCAGAGTGTCTTGCAAAATTATCCAATTAACTGAGTATCTCTTTCTAAAACTATACTCCTTGGTCACCAATGCAATCTCACTTCTAAAAAAAAATAAAAAAAAATATTTCACCTCTTGCCTTCTTACATTTAATGAATTTTTTTGTATTAGAAAGTTTGTGTAATTACGAATATAGAATCATATCTTTACCCTAAACCTTAGAATCTAAACCCTGAAACCTGAACCTTGAACCTGTTCCTGCAACTCAGGAACCTAGACCTTGGACCTTGGAACTTGGACATTTAACCTAGATCGTGAACCCTAGACTCTGAATCCTCAACCTTGAACCTAGGCCCTAAAACTTGAGCCCTTAACCCTATACCCTAGACCTTGAACCTTGGACCTTGGACTTTGGAACCTGAACCTTCGACCTTGAACCTAAACCCTTGACCCTAAACCCTGAACTCTAGACCTTAAAGCATAAGCTCTGAACTCCAAACCCTAGACTCTAGAACCTAAACGTTGCACCCTCTATCGTAGACCCTAAACCTTGAAAGTTGAACACTAAGTTGTATTTGATGATGATGATGACAAATATCATTCACATTTTTCATAAATGGGAAAACTCTATAGCATATCATCATGATGTTGGTTTTTGTAGTCTTGTTCTAAATATTTCATAAGTTTTATTTCATATAATAAGACTAGAGAAATCAACATCATGATGATAGGATTTAGAGTTTTCCTATATATGGAAAATGTGGATGATCTATGTCTTCATCATCATCATACACAACTTAGTGTTCAGGGTTCATGGTTTGGGGTCCAAGGTTTAGGGTTTAGGGTTTGAGGTCTAGGGTTTAGGGTTCAAGTTTGGGTTGAGGGTTCAAGGTTTAGGGTCTAGGGTTTAGAATCCAAGGTCCAAGGTCCAATTCCTAGGGTTTAGGGTCTAGTTTTAAGGTTTAGGGTTTAGGGTTTGTCTAGTTTGTTCAAGGTCTATAGTTGAGGGTTTAAGGTTTCTATTCAAGGTCTAGGGTTTAGGGTCAATGGTTCAAGGTCTAGTGTCCATGCTTTAGGGTCTAGGTTTAGGGTTTAGGGTTCAAGGTTCAAGTTCAAGGTTCAATATCTAGGGTTCAAGGTCCATGTTTCAAGGTTCAGGGTCCAAGGGTTCATGGCCTAGATTTAGGGTTTAGGGTTTAGGGTCCAAGGTTCAGGGTCTAGGGTCCAAGTTTCATGGTTTAGGGTCCAAGGTCCAGGGTTGAGGGTATTTGATTTCTTACATTAAATAAAATTAATCGTATGGGAAAGTATGTGCATAATTACGAACATAGAATCATATCTTTGTTGTGTTCTAGGCAATGGAAATATAAAATCCATGTCAATATCTTTACAACGTGTCTCCTAAAAAGGGCATGATTGATACAACCCAACATTTTGATCGCTTTTCATTACCAACTTGAAAAATGTTGGAACTTAGAGAAAGATTTTTGAAATCATGTCCTTATAATTTTTGGTTCAAAAATAATTTGTGTATAATTGCTACATTCATATTTGATCCAAAATATCCTATGAAACCATAATTATGCTTCCCCTTAATCAAATTTTCCTGATTGAGCATTCTATGATACTTCAGAAATTACCCTTAAATAACATTCATTTTGAATACCATAATCAAGCCACTTTATTTGGTTGACAATTATCAAATCTCTACATGCTTTCCATGCTTTATTGATGATATTTAGACCAACTTCATACAATTATTTCAGTTCCTAAAATCTAACTACCTCTACCTATACTCATTTTTGTCAACAAATTTGCTCTCCTACTTAAAGTGTTTGTAACATTGTTCAATTTTTCCACTGCTAAGCTTGAATATAAGAAAATAACTTTGCATGAACTGTAGCCAACTCACATGTCTATGATTCAACTTATATTGAATATTTGAAAATTTTACAATCCTTGATTTTTATACAATATAAATTCCTTTGATAATAGGTGTCACCAATTTTTTGAGGCATTGGGTTATGGCGTATTATTACTAATAAGAGATTAGATATCATAGTTGTTAGGAGATTATTATTGGTAATGGTAGAGGCTCGATGAATATCATAACGATAGACGATTATTTCAAAAAGGTAGAAGATGAGTACTTGTAGATACCAATTTTGTTAATATATAATATATTGAAAGTTTGAATGTGTCACATTTAACAAGAGGAAAACTAAAAAAATATATTTTTAGTACTTGTCAACAGGTAGGAACTATCATTTTCCAAATTGCTTAACGGGGCGAATAATCTGTGTACGTTTTAGCAACTGATGCACACAAATTATTTTGTGGGAGTGAAATTTGTGGGTTTTGTTATGTTTTGAGGGGCAAAGATGGAAAATTTTTAACGGTTTGAGTTATTTTTGTAACCTTCATGTAGTTTGAGAGAGGTAATCACTTTTCAATAATAAAAAAAAGGCTTTTTTAGCTATACAATGCAATATTGAGTGGGTTTTTAGTAATAATTTATTTGAGTCTTTAATGCTTTTTGTACTGGATGAGGGTTGTTTAGTATGTTCTACAGTACTATTTAAGGATGTATAATGATTATGAGGTATTAATGTAAAGTGGTTAAAAAGGGAGTTTATAGGTGTCGTTTTGACCAATGTAATGTTACAATTTTTGAGTGGTAGGCATTATTTCTTTAGTTTGGATTAAAAAGATGCGAGGTTTTGAAGGACGTGGTAGCTTTGTGCTTGTCGACGTGGTGGAAGATTGAGAGCTTTCTTGTTTGGGAAGCTTTCCTTCATTCATTCATTAGAATTATTTTTTAATGCGAGGCTTTCAGGGTCCTTTGCCCTAGGTGCTTGAATTGAGGAGAAAATTTTGCACGTGGATTTATGGAACTGTCTAAGTTGCTTCTTGTGGAGTTGCGGAATATGTGTGTGTTGCAAGTGGAGAATAATTCTGAGGCATGAGAGAACTTTCAAAGAGTTTTGTGAATAGGGGGCATGGAATGTTGGCACGTGGTGAAAGACTAAAGAATTTTGCAAGTCCGCAAGTCCATAGCTGATTTTTTTGGGGGGAGAATAATATTAAGTTTTGAGAATTAATGATATATTGTATATTTATTATGAATGAATAGTAAATCAGATTGGGAGCTTTTTTGTTTGGGAAAAAACAAGTTGATCCTTTTTGCTACATGTCTACATAGCGCAAGATTTTGAGAATAATAGGTTTGTTAGGTTTTGTGCATTGCGCGGTTGGTGAAGAGATGGTAGATGTGAGTAATTTTAAATTTTGACAATAACATTGTATGTAATAAAAGAGTTGATGATTATTATTATTATTTATGATATTTTCAATAAAGTTAACAATATACTATTATTATATATATATATTTTTTTGAATAACTTTTTCCTTGTTACTACAATTGAGACCATGGCTCGAGCGGGAGGAAACCCTACCTAGGTGAACCAAGCAGAAGGCAAGGGTGTTGACGATGGTGGTTTCCAGGGTGACAGTTGCATTTCATCGACACAGCAAGAGATTGCTGCAAAAGAGATTGGGGTTTCCTGTGTGACGGGTTCTGGCGAGAGGTGTCTCTTGCACAAAGGCTTTGTTGCTAAGACGACGATGTCGGGACCTAGATTTCGGCAAGGGAAATTGTCGAATGGTGGGTTTATTCCCATTGCAAATGCCATCTCCATTGATCTGAAAGCTGAGACGGTAGAGGAAATTGATCATAATGCTTCAACGCTCTCCTTACATGGGGTGATTTGTCGGTTTAGGGGTTTTTGGCCTAGCCTCCCTCAGCTGCACTCGTGGATCTCGAAAGAATGGGAGCCTCTAATTACTGGTAAAGTTCATATTTTCCCCATGGCTAAGGGGTTTTTTGTTGCTAAGTTTGACAATGCTTAGGATAGAAACAAAATTTTATGTGATCATTTTTTTAGCTGCGAGGACAAATTTTTGTTGATGATTAAGCCTTGGCATTTTGATTTCAACCCCTCTTCTGAAACGTTCAATAAGCTTCCGATTTGGGTTCGGTTGCCTAATCTTCCACTCCATTTATGGGCTGATCCTCTTTTGGAAGAAGTGGGTGAAGCTCTTGGAGATTTTTTGTTGGTGGATGATGAATCAGATATTTTTCACTCCACCTATGCTCGCATATTGGTTGAAATGGATGTTTCAAAAGGACTGCCTGCTGAGATTTTACTTAAATCTTCTAAGGGTTCTTGGGTCCAATCTTTGAACTATGAAGGGGTTCCCTTCCGATGTAGAAGATGTTTTAAAACAGGTCATGTTACTGCACAATGTGGATTTGAGAAAAAAAAAATGGTGACTACATGGTGGAAAGGTGCCTCTCAATAGCACTATACGGTTGAGAAGAAATCTGAACAACATAGGAGTTTTTCTGAGGTGGTTGCGTTAGAATCACAGGGTCTTGGGGCATCCTCTCTAGATGTCTCAAATGATGGGGTTGCTAATGCTGAGCAAGATTATCATGTTGAAACCCCTAAAGAGTGTGAGAATGGGTCTCAGGTTGCCATTTTTGGTGGTAGCCTTTCGGCTATCATTTTTGGTTGTTTTTTTGATACAACTTTGCCTGTAGGAAGGAATATTGATGAAATCGTTGAGACAGTGGTTGCAGGCTCTCTTCTTCAGGATAAATAGTGTGTTGGCTTGGCATGCTAAGGCAACGCAAGTGGAAGAAAGCTGGATTACTGTAAAGGGAAAGAAAACAAAAATCTCTAGGCCTTCTTTTGACATGACTCTATTCCCACAAGAGTAATTCTAAATGTAAATCTTGAAGGGTCTTGTTAGGGGGTTGGTTTTTGGCTGGCCGCAGGCTGTTCTTTTTGCAGTCTTATTTTTGGTTGTAAAAGCTTTCGAGTCCCTTCAAAACCTACTTTTACCTTAATAAAAAATAATATACTATTATTATTATGTTATTTAATGAAATAAAGAGTATGTATTTATTGATTATTTTGATATGTTTTTGATTAGATGAAAAACAGGTTTTGAAGGGACCCGAAACCCTTTACAACCAAAGAAAGAGCTGCAAAAAAGAACAACCTGTAGCCATCCCAAAAAAATGCCCCCAAAACAAGACACTTCAAGATTTACATTTAGAACTACTTTTGTGGGAGCGGAGAGTCATGTCAAAAGAAGGCTTAGAGAATTTTTCTTTCTTTCCCTTTACTGTTATCCAACCTTCTTCCACTTGCGCAACCTTAGCATGCCACAACTGCATACTACAATCCTAAAGAAGATTGCCTATAGCTACTGTCGTAGAGATTTCATCATTTTGTCTTCCAGTAGGCAATGTCTTATTAGAAAGGCTACCAGTAATGGCAGCCTGAGACCCATTCACACGCTCATTTGGGGTTTCAACAAGATAATATTTCTTAGTATCAACAACCCCAACTTTTGATATATCCGGAGATGATGCCCCAAGACCCTGTGATTCCATCGCAACCACTCAGAAAAACTCCTATTTTGCTCAGGTTTCTTCTCAACCGTGTAATGTTGTTGAGAGACACCTTTCCACCATGTAGCCGTTATTGCATTCTTCTCTAATGCACATTGTGCAACAACATGACCAGTTTTAAAACATCTTCGACAACGGAAGGGGACCCCTTCATAGTCCAGAGATTGGACCCAAAAACCCTTAGAAGATTTAAGTAAAATCTCAGTAGGCAGCCCTTTAGAAACATCCATTTCCACCAATATACGGGCAAAGGTGGAGTGAAAAATATTAGAGGAATCATTATCCACCAACAAAAAATCTCCAAGGGCCTCACCCACTTCTTCTAAAAGAGAATCAGTCCATAAATGAAGGGGGAGATTAGGCAGCTGAACCCAGATTGGGATCTTATTGAAAGTTTTAGAGGAAGGATTGAAATCAGAGTGCGAAGGCTTAATCATAAAAAAAAATCTATCCTCCCAACTAAAGAAATGATCACATAAAATTTTGTTTCTATCCTGAGCATTGTCAAACTTGGCAACAAAAAACCCCTTAGCCATGGGGAAAATATGAACTTTACCAGTAAATAGAGGCTCCCATTCTTTTGATATCCATGAGTGCAGCTGAGGGAGGCTCGGCCAAAAACCCTTAAACCTACAAATCACCCCTTGTGATGAAAGTTCAGAAGCAGTAATGTCGATTTCCTCCACCGTTTCTGCCTTCAGAACGATGGAAATGGCGTTAGCAATAGGGATGAAACCCCTGTTCTGCACACGTCTCAGAGCTGTCGATGACACTTGAGTAGCTCTTCCTCCGCCAAGGACAACATCAACAACCCTGCCACGGTCATGGCCATCCCCTTCGTTAGCTGGATTCGCCGTAGGAAAACCAGCGCCATCCGCCGCCGTCGCCTTAGGGTTTTTCCCTGCTTTGGCCTTCGTCCGGGCCATAATTACCAATTACATACCTTAGGGTTTGAATTTGGTTATTTTAATATGTTACTATATAAATCTAGACAGTTTATAATATATATCACCTTATATATATGTATATATTTATGACTTTTAATTTAGTCATATCACATTTATTGTGTGGTATGTTTATTTAATGTTGGTGTGTGTGAATTAGATTATATGTCTTTTCTAATTAGTGTATTATTGGTGTGCATATGTTTAATAAATACGCTTTGAGAAGGGAGATAATGATGCCTATGGTAAGGCTTGTTGACGATTGTTGTTTGCAAACGAAGGAGAATTATGGGCCTTCCATGTGACTGTAGCTTTTGCATTTGCTCAAGTAAACAAATAGGGAACTTGTGTTTTGGGTTTGGATCTTTGTAATTTGGATGTTTTCTGGTTTGCATTTTTTAGATATAAAGGAACTAGGACAAAAAATTGTAGTATTATTTTAGGTTGCAGGGTCGAGGAGGCGTGGTTTTGGCAGAAGCGTGCTTATCTTAAAATTTGTTTGATTATACTTTTAAAGTTCACAATATATGGAACATAGTTTAAGACTAAAAATGGTTTTTTGTGGAATGAAGCCTTTTGGTGGTTTCTTATTTTTAATTTTCTTGTATAGTGGAGGCATTTGACAGTTGATTGTATGGTTAGTTGTAAGTATTCTTGTGTAACCAATATATCTACCTAATTTTCAATAAGCATACCTACTTTTCAAGGGGTGTTTGTTGTTAATCCTACAAGCGAAGTTGAAGGACAGTATTTGTATTTAGAAATGCTTTTATTTCATTGTTCTTAGTACATTGTGATAATTATTTTGAATTTGCTTAAATATAAACACTTGCAAATGATTATTTTGATTCACTATTTTTTGTTATAGATGCCCATACAAAACCATAACAATTGGGCCTATGCATAACCAACTTTTTCTTTTATTTCATGTTACCATGTGGGTGGTATAGTTACTACATGCCAATTTCTTTGATGGTAGTTATAATCCAAATGTATTTTCCATGTATAGGGTTTAAGAATAAAAATGCTTCTCAATGATGTAATTACATAATTATGTTTTATTATTGTCTTGTTATATAAGTATCCAATGCATTATTCAATTGGCTTATATTTTAGAAGGTGGTGTAATATCTATTTAAAAGTGCAAATGTTGCATAGGATGTTGTTGTAGTATTGTTCTAACCATGTAGGATTGGAGAGGGTAGTTTCTGGAAGAAGCATTCTTGTGTTAAATTTGGTTTCATGATACTTTTGAAATTGATAGTATATGCAACATGGTTTAATGCTAAAAATGCTTTGGATGAAATAAAGGCTTTCCAATGTAATTATCCATATCATAAACATGATAATGCATATTTGAAGAATGCAAACTAGAATCCATAAATTATTCAAAAGATAATACTAGAGTCATCTGCCATTATGACATAGCAACATTAGAATATTTGTTATTTACGGTATCAAATATTGATGGTATTTGTATGCAGATTTAAAACATAAAGCAATACAAGTGAAAACAGGAAGTTGAAATCAATTTGACAATAAAGATTAAAAGTGTTACTTTTGCTAGGGATTGGTATATGTTGTTGCTCTTGCTAGGGTTTGGTAAAATGTTGTCACTCTTGCTAGGGTTATTTGATAACTTGTTATTAAAAATTGTACGTCATATTGTAAATGATGATATCATGGATCCAGTTATGAATCAAAATAAGATATGTGATAGATTTCATATCGTTTGAGTGGTGTACTTGTTAGCTTGAGGTACGGTCTGCATGTAGCAAGATGTCATTCAAAATAAACATTGTAAGTCTAAGTGGATTTCATAGGATTAAAGTTGGTTACTTGGTTAGCGCAAAATAGGGCTAGTAGAAGGATTTGCTATTGAGTTCAATATTCTGAATTCTGATAATTGTTTTCATTTTGCAAGGTGAATAAGGAATAAGATGATGTTGTGTTATTGAGGATACTCTAAAATATCGTGCCTTCAGTTATGTAGTTACAGAGTAAAAGATCAATTTTCTTCAAGTTCATAATGGGTGGAATTTAAAAGAAGTTGATTTGGTTTACCTCGCTTTTGAGACAAGTTTTGAACGAGGATGAGGAAGCTTGATCGAGATAAGTTCTTTCACAATGAGTGCGGCCACATAAGTATTTTAATCTTGTTTGCATTGAAAGTTGTTAACTTCTAATACTCCATTTTGATGAAGACAAGAACCTTCTCTCAACTCAAATCCTAAATTTCAGATTATAACCGACTTAGAAAAAAACCGCTTAAACCAAAATTGACAATAACATGTGTCAATTTTAATCGATTACAACTGCATGAGCATAAACTCCATTTTACAAGAAAATAAATTTATTTATTTATTCTGATTTCAAGAACATTACATTACACAAGTAAAACTCCATCTGCCAATTCTTCACCCTCTCACTACTTTGATTCCGTCCTCTGCAAATACATTCACGGTTTGATCCTCTATGCCCCTTTGCACCGATTTCTTCTAGTCTGCCACACTTTCTTCTCCTCATATTTCACACTCATCACCCATTCCTACCATCTCTGCTCAACCTTGCATTAAACTCATTTATGTGATTTTCCCTTCCCCTCCTTCTAACCATTCCACATTTAATTCTCTATGTTTTAGCGCCATCTTTCTTTGTCACTGTCAGACCATTCCCTGCACCATGGTTGTCTGACACTAGCATATCCTTCCAACTTCGCTGCCGCCCCTCTGTCTTCCATGACCTCATTACCATGCACTCCTCTTTACCCTTCACTCAAAATTATTACTAGCACTTGCACTCGGGGGAAGTGCAAGGAATACGCCGATAGAATTATATAGGTAATAAGTAATTTGAAGGTGTTTTACATTGTCTACACAATAATAAAATTTAGTATAACTTAAGAGTGTGAACATGTTGTCATCAATGCTTACTTATAAGCAATATTGCTTCACAACAACAATAATATTTGAAAGTAACAGTAATGAGAGAGCTGATAGGGTTATATTCAAACGAATTATAAGCACACGTTTTGGAAATTTAAATGAGATGATAAGCGATGGGAAAATGAAGATAATCTTAGACATCCTACATGATAGATCATCTATAATATAGTACAATATGCAATCTATTTATAAACATTTTAGGCGGTGAAGACGTTCTAGGAGTTGATGATGAAGTCGACAGTAGTGCATTAAAGGCAGATATAATTTCTGAAAAGAGATCCAAACAAATCTACATTTACTGAAGACAACACACATTCAAACAACACACATTTTGTAGATTGATTTGAATTTATTATCTGATTATGAAATTTTTGTATAGCAATGCAAATAAAAAAAGAATGTTCCCATCCAGTTGTCAAATCAATATTTATCTGGTTGTTATGTAATAAGTGAGATTTCAAGTGTATTCTTATCACATTTTTAAAAATCTTGTCTTTATGTGTGCTCTATATAGGTAGATACCACCATTCTATTTTCAGTTTAGTTTGCTACAAATTATTTCAATTCTTAAAGAACTTTTATCTACAGCTCTCAAACATTACATCAATTAATATTTTATAGTGTGACAATTTTAGATTTCAAGTTATCACCATCTCGATTCTTATGTGTGTGTATATATATATCTTTATTTATTTATTTGTGCTTCATACAAAACAAGTGTACACGAATATGCAATAGATTTATACTATATGTTGTAATCCTCTCTCGTGTGAGTGCGCACTGCGCAGCTTAAAAAGTTATTTAACTCCCACTATCACCCATTAATAGTCCGATTTTATAGATATATTTAATAAATTGTAGCCATGCTCATCCTTACGATCAGGGCTAAACTACAAATGCCATAAATTTAAGAATTGATTCTTAAATGGCATGACCCCACCGGTTAGCAAGCCTTTTGAGTATTGAATCTCTAATTCTGAGCAGTGGTGAATAATTTATTAAATAAATTGGAAATTGAAAATAGCAAGGTTATCTACATTTCAATATAATCATTACCAAATGTTAATAAAGTTGCAACTACTCACAACTCATTTGCTATCCTTGGAGAAAAATCTCACACCGGTGTCCCACGATTATCACCCTCAAATCAACAAGATAGTATCACAGATCAGCTCAATGTATGATATCTACCAAAGAATCTTTAGCTGTTTTCAATGTCTAAATTTATATATGTTGTATTCTTTTGTGTTTTAAGGAGGATCAGTCAGCCACGAGCTTGACTTGATTAGCTTTTTGTGCAGAATGGTGTGAGAGGCCTTATGGTTGACATGTATGACTTTCTGAATGATGTTTGGCTTTGCCATTCATTTGGAGGCAATTGCTACAACTTCACAGCATATGTGAGGAAAGCTTGTGACCTTATTTCGAGTTATGATTGACAACCATTAGGATCACATTAAAATCTCAACTTATTAAGGCCAGGAAGGCTAACATTTTCACATTTATCTCACAATGACACATTTCCCTTAGAAGGAAAGCTTGTGAAATCTTGAGGCCCACAGAACGTAGAGCATCAAGAATAGGGTTCTGAGAATTAAAGTTGGAGCTTACTATATAGTTTGGCATATGAAAGAGTATGAGGTTGATTGAATTCGTTGTGTAAATCTGAAATGTGAGAAGTCATTGTGATGTGATTGGCTTTGTGCCATGTGATTTGACTTTGGTATTTTGCACCGGTGTTATCCTCTTTCTAGGATTTCTTGGCCCTACACTGGTGTTGAATATATAAGCCTTCATGCAGCTGTAAACATTCTGCATAATTTAATTAATTGAGCCATCGGCTGTTTAGTAGTCTGAAATATCAAGTATGCATTGGGTCATAAAGGAAAACAAAATTAACTGAATTCATGAGAGGTAAAATAAACCCAATCAACATTCGTATATATAAAAAAATGTGAGACATCAATCCACAATTACAAGTAGATAAAAATCTCTCAAGAAAAGAAGGTAACTAATTGTAAATAGCGTAAAGGATGGAGTTGAAACTATAACCAGACCAATTATCCAACATGGTAAAATTGGTATTCGATTTAAGAAACAAGTATACCCTCCACTTAAATGTCAATTGGGGGGAAATATTGGGACACAATTCAATGTCAAGTGAAAAAACTATTAACCCTAAGGAAATTAGCCTTACTTAGAGAAAGATAGTTGTAGGTTGAGGGGTGGGGTTTGAAGCATCAATCCATTCCTAGGGAGAACCCTGCCAATAATAACATAAAGTCCCGAATGAGATCCTGGTTTCCAACATGGATTAAAATTAGTGTTGGTCTTTGGCTTCTAGGATACAACTTTATCCAAAGTGTTGGTTGTATAGAGTTATTGGAAGTACCGAATTCATAGTCTTAGAAAACCCTATTAAGTAGCTCGAGAAGCTCAATGATGTGCAGCTGTGCCAAGCCGAAAAATTCAGACTGGTATTATAATGCAATAAACAAGCAACTATGTAATTGTATTAGATTTTATTAACTACTTTTTATAAAACAAAAATCAGCATTCAATATTGCAAAAAGCAAAATATGGTTAAGAAAGCCCAACATCAAAGTCATAAAATAGAGCAAATCTATAGAAAACAGTCACAAGATTCGATTCACAAAGAATGTGCTATGTACTTGTAACAACCCAAGTTAGATAGCTTGAAAACTCCTAATTTTTTCTTTTTTGAAATAAATTTCTATGTAAGAATCACCTTTCCAATATAAATACATAACACTTTAACTGCAATCTCAATAAAAATGAAAAACAACTTCAAGGTCCAAACATTTGCAATGATGTAGGCTTGCTCACCGCCCAACCGTATTGGCATCATGAAGCCGTGGGGATTCTAGCCAAACCCCTGAGCAAGAAATAGACTACATATGGACTTGGTTAATTATAGATAATCAAATAATCTAAGTACTGTGATAGCGGGTATGCACCCTTTCTAGGACTCAATTTTTCCTAGACAGTACTTCGTCAGTTGCCACCCACTTAGGTGAAACTGAAAGGGATTCCTTAGACCATACATTCCAATAAAATAATTAATCTGTAAGTTTATAATAACATAATTCACTACTTAATCATATTAGATGGAAGGTCTAAATTAACCTCAAATGAGGAAAAATTCTAACATTCATAAGTAATTCCTAGTCTCATTCGAATATGTAGATTAAGCAAAGGTAATGTAAAAGTATAGGATTCCCCTAAAGTTTGTAACCTCCTTTTAAGCTATTTGATCATAACTATAGATAATGTGTGATATTCAATATCTATGACTATAGTTTACTAGTTGTACATGTTAACTTGATAGGCGAAAAAAATAATTGGCTTGGAAAGTATACAGTTACGGTATTAATTAATCATATTATATTTTCCTTCTCCTATGATGATGGATTGACATAATATAATGTTACATATTTACCTTCCTCCCAATATGTCCTAGTTGGAGACCAAATTCTTTAGAAGATATTCCATGCCTTGTCACTTGAATTCCTTGAAATTCCTTGACTCACCATTAATATTTCATGATCCTTAAGCAACTCAAGATTACTCACTAACTCAATAAAAAATTTCACTTGATCTACTTGATACAAAGCTTCATATATGGATACAACTAATTGCTACTGGGAATGTGATGATAAGAGTAACACATTGATTCGAAGAGAAACTGAAGCTGTTCTAATGAATGTTTCTTCTAACAAAAATATTGATTACCTAAAATCTTGACTATTGTTTACTAATTAAATACTTAGTAATTTAATGATAAAACAATATGGTAAAATAAGTACCCATTGAAGTAATTCTATTCTTTGGAAAAATTATTTCTAGGGTGAAGCCACGATAGTGGTTTACAATTTGATGGAGGAAGGAAAATTGAGAAAAAATGACCCCATGGAAAAAAAAATGGTTTTAGGGGTTCGAATGAACTTGCAAGTTCGACCGAGCCGAAAAGGGGTTCGAGCGAACCCGTTAATTACTGGGCCCATATTTCCCACCCAAAAAACAAAAGAAAAATGCATATTGAAGGGGGTTCGAGAACCCCCTGGTTCTAGCGAACCCCCCTTTTCCTTGATTTTTGAAATTGTTCACAAAAAAACCTATTTTTTTACGCTTCGAAGGTTGAGGATGAAAATGGAGGAGTCTTCAAAAACCCAACTGGAATCAGGTAGTCCTTGGAACGAGCTATCCAACGAATATAATTTTAATATGTTTTAATTTTATTATGTATTTGTTTTTTTAGTTTTATTAAACATAGGTTTTTCATCGAAAATGAAAGTCTCTATTCTACATGTGGAAAAATAGCAGATTATCAATTTTTTTTTTGAAAAATATGAGTGCACCAGATATTGAAGTCCTTGATCCAACAAAAAAAATAAAAATGAATTTTGATATATAGAAAAAAAGTTACGCGTTATACGGTCGCACTATATTTGAATTGTAATTGGTTTGACTTCGAAACTTGATTAAAGAAAAAATATTCAATAAAAAGCTATCTAACCAAGTGGAAGCACTAGATATCAGAGTCACAAATCTAAATTCGAAAGAATTAGAATTTTATCCTTTATTGAAAAAAAGTTATGCGTTATACGGTGTGCGTCACTTTTTAAAAATGCTGTTTTATGAAAAAAACTAATTTTCGTGGGAGATGGAAAAAGAAGTGCAATCTAATTCCAATAATTTTGAAAAAAATATTTTTAGAATCTAAGATAAAATGTGATGAGACTCTAGTTTGCCATCTTCAAATTCCTCACGGTTTAGCCGCTATAGGTGCCCGAATGTGAAGATTTAGTTAAAAATAATAATTTAAGTGTCCAGTTTGGCTAAAAATTGTAAACCACTATTGTGGGATCACCCTCTACCAAGTCACCAACTTACCATTGATTAATAATTTTAACAATAATCTAAGTTTTGCAAATGATTATTAAGCCATATTAGGAATCCAAGATCTAAAGGTTCATATGTAATGATCATAGAACGAAATATTCATTTCCAAGAAGAATTTAAATATAACTCATACCTCTTTTGATCCTCCATGCAATGGACATTGGGTATTGTTGGTATTTACTAATGAAGATTAATGATATCTTACTATCATCCCCTTTTGCATCTAGACCAAGTCACCATTAGTTCAAGTTTTCAAAATAAATATTACATAATTCGTGTTTGTCATGTGAACTGAATAGTGAATCTCTAATTACCCCTTTTGCAAGTTAATCGAATCCCAATGACCTCTCTATCAAATTACCATGACATAAATTTATATAAATTCAGTCATAATGTATGTAGAACATAACTATAGATGATGGAATACAACACATTGTGGAATTTAAAGCATTTATTATCTTGTTCAATCTTTAGACCTCAATTTGCGAATAATATATATTAATGATCATACAATATTTTTGAAGTAATTTATCTCCATTCCTATCTAAGATAACCGTACTATAAGATTGTGAACGTGCATCATGATTACTTCAAAAGTAACAATATATTATAAATCTAAACTATTTTTTGATGAAATAACACAATTTCATTTTTACTTGCTTACTTCTTAGTCTCTTGTAAAATTTATTAAGTAAAAATAGAAGATGAACCAATTCTACTAAATGTTAATTAAATACTTATTGATATATGTACAAAATGTAAAACTTCTAAACTACGCAACCTTCTTATGATAACAAGGTTTTAATACTTCAATCATAACATTATAAGGTTTAACTCAATGTGAATCTCCTTATTATTAAGTATCCTTCCAAATACCATATAGAGTTAAAATCATCTATATTTATTAATATTATTATCAATTGATAATATTAATAATAATGTTTTTGATATTGGGGAAAACAGATTTTGAAGGGATCCGGAACCCTTTACAACCAAAAAGCCAAACTGCTGAAAACAACCA
Organism: Sequoia sempervirens; assembly: GCA_007258455.2. Classification (NCBI taxonomy): domain Eukaryota; kingdom Viridiplantae; phylum Streptophyta; class Pinopsida; order Cupressales; family Cupressaceae; genus Sequoia; species Sequoia sempervirens. Next base: position 106,952 of record VDFB02337850.1, read on the forward strand.
AAAAGACTAGACTGCAGAAAAGACAGCCTGCAGTCAACAAAAAATCAGCTCCCAACAAACACCATTAGGTTTTACAATTAGAGTTTCGCTTATTGGAGCGAAGAGTCATATTGAAAGAAAGCCCAGGGGGTTTAGATTTTTTTCCAGTAACAGTAGTCCAACCTTCTTCAACTTGTGCTGCCTTAGCCTGCCAAGCCAGCCCATCATTTCCCTGAGGATGAAAATCCGCAGCCCTAGAGGTAACATCATAATTCTCCTGAACAGGTGTGGGAATGACCAGAGAGCTACTAGAGATGGGAAGCGAAGCACCATCACTAGAATCAATATTAGTAATAATGCTAATATGATCTTCTACATAATTTCTTTTACTGTTACCAATCACTTGAAAAATTCAATTGGTATTACTTAAGGATTAGATCTTCCTTGATGATTCACACTAATATCTTTATTAGACAAACTAAATTATGTTCACACTTGCAATTAAACTTGATGAATGCAATTATTGAAAATTTAATTTAACATTTAGTATTTTATTATCATAAGAATTTACCCATATATTCACCTACCTTCACTTTTATTTATTTATATCATTTCCTTTATTTTGAACTACTTTGAAAACTATTTTATTTATTTTTCAATATTTACTATTTATTTTAAATAAAATAAAATAACTAAAACTCATTGCATGTGATTTATAAATCAGCTAGATTATATATTTTTCTAAATATTTAACATACCTAAAATATTCTTAAAAAAAGTTCAACCAAATCTTTATTTCTTTTAAAATATTAAATATTCTAAAAAAAAGATAATGCATCGTTCTACTCATCTATCTTTCTATCTTTAAAAAAAAAAAAACTAAAGATCTTTTAACTTATCTACTTTCTATCCTTTTTATAAAAAAAGAAACAAGAGTAAAGCAATTCGGATGAGGCTAAAGAAAAGAACTTTAAATGCAGGTCTCTCTATCATTATCATCTCAAAATAAGTAGCAGAGTTAATCGAAAAGTGCTCATCCTCTTATGGCCACAACCTTAGCATGCAAAAGATTTAAAAAGAACCACCAGAATAGTAGAATTAATGTAATATGATTTCAGACTATCCTGAAAGAAATTTATAATCCAAGTATTCTTAAAATAGAAAGAATAATATTGAACATTTATCTGGATTTAGAGCCACCATGCTGAGACAACACCTTCACATACATCAAGGATTAAAACTGAATAGTGAAGAAAGTTAATGACAATCAAGGCCTCCATTATACTTGATCAGGATTCAAAGTAATGTACTTTCATAATATTTCAAACAGAATAAAAATTCTCAAATGGAAAACCTGATAAATTATATTGCATTCTAGGCAGGGACGCACAAACTATTCAAATACCAAATACATGGAGTTTCCAAAATCTAAAAGTACGGCTTTTCGATAATGAATTATGGAGTGTTATGAGTCACTCCAGTTAGATTGAACCATCAACCAGAAACAATTGGAATGGATTCATTTATACTAACATCCAGAAAATACAACCTTCACAACTTCAACTGATACAAGAAGAAATCTGGAAAATGATTAGTCATTCTGGAGATGTACCTTACTCCGCAAATGTAGATGATATTGAATTAAAGATGGCTTGCGATTGAAATTAAAACCCTTAATATTGTTCACAAGAATGCAACTACACCACTTTGGTGGACATGCATACAAAATGGGAAAAGTGTAGAAACAAAGAGAAGAGGAAATGCAGACAGAGATAAAACCCAACACTGAGAAGTCTGAGTGCTGCCTTCAAAAGACTTGTCCATTAGATTTATAGCTGAAATTGCATTAAATGAATTCAAACTGTAGAACGTGAGTTACTTGGTATATTTATAGTGGGCAGCTGGAACAGGATTCAATGTGAGGGTTCTAGATAAGGAAGACTGTAATTTTCAACACGTGGTCAGCTATGGACGACTCTGGAGAGACTGTTCAGAGGGTCTGTGATGACAAGTTGACAGATAATTAATTTACATCTAATAAATGTGTGGGTATGGTTTATGTGCATCCAATGTTGATAGATAATTAATTTACATCCAATAAACGTGTGGGTATGGTTTATATGAATGCACAAGTACTAGACTCCATAATGTAAAACAATACAGAGGAAAGATGTAAAGTAGAATGAAAAATACATTTTTACTTACATTTTTATGGGCATAATAACTACATGTCTAATGCATGGAAGCCAAGATCCTTTGAAGTCTTATTCAAGATCCTTTGAAGTCTTATTCAATTTCCTTGTGATTTGGATTTACTTATATAACCATTGATTGCCTTCAATTCACAAGACATTAAATCGATGATATTCTTAATAGATAGAAGTAGGAAATGCTAGGGAAAAGGAAAAATAGATCCTTCTATCAGAGATAATTTTTGATTCAGCAATAAACAAAATTTTCATGACATAAGACTGGAATATATTGTTGCTGCGAAATATCTAAAACAAGCAGATGCATGTAAAATTCTAAGAATTAATGGAAGTTGAGCCAATATTTTTAATACCTCCACATAGAAATGTTGTCAATTTGAATCACAAATTTAAAGCCTTAAAAATCCGCATTGTCAGCCGTTTTAAAGGATTAAAATGTTTTATTATTAATATGGAATTATAATTAAAACATCCTTTACTAACCTAATTCTTTTGAACCAATTTAATCCTTTCAAATAACAATATAACACTAATCTCATGGAGTTAAAACTTATTTAATTCAATAATCATCAGTATAATTTCTTAAGAACCTATTTTATAATTAAATAATTTTTGAAATAATTCTTCTTTTATTTTCCAAACCAACAAAATACATACTAGAATTCTTCCCTTTTATTTCCTAATTTTCTTGATTTTCAAAATGTATTAAACATTATGAGCACACAAATATTTAACTTTCAAAATGCAAATGATCATTAATTCTTTCACCAAGTATTTAAATTAAAAAAATAAAAAATCATCTTAATAGTAGATGTTAATTTGATAAATATTTGTTTATTTATTTGCAGTATCCATGATATTATTTATTTATCGAGAAGATTAAATAATTATTCATTTTCCAAGAACTTAATTATTTTATTATCATAATAGAATTACATCCAAAATATCATTTACTTGATAAACATTAATTTAGAAAATAACTCTGAGATAAATTAAATTTTCAGCAAGGAGGGTTGTGACAGAAGCTATCTACCCATAGGAACAACAATTTTTAAAATATTTATATATTATAAAAATAAGAAAAAGAAGTGTTAAAAATGACATTTTTTTAAAATAAGTTGAAACTTGAAAGCGTATTAGCTCTCATTGATGGATATCCACAAGAAACTTGCATATAATATATAAGGGTATGTATATTAACATGACCCACAAGGCATAGACACCTGGTAGCTGCATGCCTCACATGTATGGCTTGGCAGTATGGTCCACATTGCATATAATTTTCTTGTTCTCATCGCCTTGCACTTTTTATTTGAGGTTACAAAACAAGAAAGCTTAATTTTGACACAATATTTCTAAAAGTACCTCCCCTGTTTCAACTACGATTCACATTTCTATATTTGCCGTCAGTCTAGAAAATTACTTTAAAGCAATTAGTATATCATACATTTCTATAATCAGCTAAATGCATTAGGGGAAGAAATAACATAAAACCTATATTATGTTGCTCAATTATCAAAATAAAATTGCATTGCTTTGTTCACTTAAATGGGGCTTCTTTAACTCGGTCGACACAATAGAACAAAAAAAGAAACAATTTGAATTTTGAAGAAAGAAATGAATCTGATTACCCAAAAAGGAGTTTTTGAGGGTGGGAGGAATGTGTGAGTATTGATCTCGTTACCCAAAATTTATCATTCTTTGTTTATGTATGTGCAACCCAATTATTTCTGAGATAGCAGCAGACTGTCAAAGATATTTCAGCCGCTATGTAAATTCCATGCCCTAGATCAGTTTGTGGGAAAAGCTTGTGTTGGCTTCTATATTTGAAAGGAGACATGTCCAGTAACAGTCGAACCTCATGGCATATTTTTGTCCAGATAAATTCTTATCATTCTCTATTGACAAGTTTATGCTTCTGTCATGCATTTAAGTGAAGTGTATGCTTCTGTACCTCAAAGGTCAGACTTATCAGATTGATATGTAGATTCTATAACAAACCCCAATATTTTTAGAGCTACTTTGTGTTTATTGTGAATAGATTGAAGCTGCAACTACAATCGTTTTGAGTAGTAAAAACTTATTGTTGGAATATGCTCTCTAAAAATGTAACTGAATATCTGTTGCATTCCAATATATAGGTCATAACCTTGTATGTTTAACATTTCTAATATTTTCCAATAGAGTAGGGCTTTGTATAGGTAATCCCTGGCTAATAAGGATTCAATCAAAATAAAACTGACAAACCCAATTGCCCAGGAGTGCCTGAGCAAATGCTGTTACCAGTATGAAATTACAAAATTCTTAGATACCCAAAACAATTTTTGCATTACCAAATTACAGAAATCTTAGAAACCCAAAATTGTTTTGACAATATGGATTTAGAAAAGTCATAGATACCCAAAACGGTGGTGGGGGTATCCAGTTGAACAAATCTTAAATTCCTAGTGTTGGAAGAAATGATATAAAAATATTATATACCCACACCTCAGTACAGAATAATTTTTCCCCCAAAATTGTTTTGACAATATGGATTTAGAAAAGTCATAGATACCCAAAACAATAAAACAACAATAAACAGACAAGCACAAAACACATATCGTCTAACTAAATTGCCTAGGCCACCTTCACCAAGAACAATGTGTTTAATGTTATGAGCCCATCTAATCAATATTAGGAAAGAATGGGATTTATCATCAACAAGAGTAGTATAAACCTATCCCTGGCTATCTTAGATACCCAAAACAGTTTTTGTAATACCGAATTACAAAAATCTTAGATACCCAAAATTGTTAGATGAAGGAATTTAAAGGTAAAGATGAAGCTTCTGTCAAATGGGTCTACATGACAAACCACCCAAAACCCAAAAGTCTGTATTACCAACACAACAAATAGGTATTCTCCAAATCTGCATAAGTAAATAGCAAAACAGTAAAACAACAAAAAAAAAATAGATTAACTGTAAACAATGGATAAGCATACCAACATGTTTGTATTTGTATGCAAACGGTTTGGAAGTGGCTTACAATCTGGAGCATATTTATACGAAATATTGGCGGTGATCAAAGCAGCTCCCTAGTAGGTTAAGAAACAATAGTTTTGAGTGGACAGTGAGGTGGGTATACGTATTGCTGCCAGCAGGGGTAAAAATTAGGGTGAAAATAACATTGAGTTTGCGGGAGGAAAAATCCAACTTACCTGAAAACAACCAGCTGTTCCAGAGGCAGGTTTTTGGTAATCAAGCGTGAGACAACATTTCGGGCGTAAGCTAGTGCAAAATATAGCCTATCGGCTAAATCAAAATTGCAGATAGCAATCTGCCTTCCATCGTCCTCTACACAGGCTTACTGTCCTCCTATGCTGATGCACACCATTTCCTCATTACTTAATATTGCCATTCACCTTATATCTTTCTACACTTCTACCTTCCCTCTCATGCAGGCCGCCGAACTCTTTATACAAATTTTAAGTTATTAATTTACACTCTCAAATCTTCCCATCCAAAGTATAGGCTAGGTAGCCCCTTTCTCTTCCTTGCGTGGATGTTGATTGTCCTCATTCTTGCGCCGTCTTCATTTCTTCCTAAATGGCTATCGACATTCTTTTCTCCCATTTATGCCTCAGATATTCTCTTCAACAGGCACGACCCTCTCTTTTACTGCCTATCTTTATTTGCTTATGCAATCTAGCGCGTCCCTCTTTGTACCCGGCCATGGTTTTAAAAATCAAGCAAAACAAGACTTTAATCTTCTGTGTAATCCTTCAGCCTCCTCTCGTCCCCTGCAAGTTTCATCCATTCCAAATTAGATCTGCCTTTTCTTAGTCTTCATTATGCAGTGTAGTCCCTTATTTCCAAGCTCTACCTCTATCGTTCAACGTACCCAATCCACATTTCTCAAGACTAAAACATTGTTGTTCAACCTGACACAAGTTTTAAACATTATTATTCTATTTTTGAACATGGCATAGGTCGGCTTCCTCACCCATGCACACATCCATCATTTCCTCTTGGTCACTTATATTTTCTCATACCAAGGCCGTGACTCTTGGGTTTCACATTGGCAATGGATATCAAATCCAAACGTTGCAACCCCTCGACTTCATGTTCGCATTTGTCTTTTTACCATTCTTGGAAAAATAAAAGATCTACTTAATTTAATTACCTTCAATGCCATAAATATATGAACAATAAAAGTATTCAATTTTTTTGATAAAATATCTACAAATGGAACTCAGATTTTAATACAAAATATGACATTTGTCAAATGTGACAAAATGTCACTCAACTTTCGCTATCAACCACCAAATCAAATTGAGCTACCCACAGACAAAAGAGAAGCAAAATCAAAATGATAAAACCAAACTGAACATTTTTGTTGATGCTGATCATCTATTGACCCGAGATGCTCTTGCATCAAACACGCTGGGTAAAATAATTTGTGAGCATAGGCTCACAAAGGTGGATTCGGGTGATAGAATCAACTTTCGAGACTGCAACAATCTCTAGCGAACTCCATTGCCAACAACTGATCTCCTCCGCTAAATAGCCCAACTTCCTCCACCAAAAGCTTCATCCTCTTCTCTCCATGCCCTTCAATGGCACGCCTTCACTGCAACTCGCCTTTGCAACCTCCATGCTGCAATCATACCTTTATCTCACGAAGATTCCACTTCATTTGTTGTAATTTGCCTCCACATCACTTTTCTCTACGCTTTTCACTCTCAACTATTCAAGACTCCGCACACCTACACTGATGCTCTTGAGCTTCTCTTGCGCTTCCAAATTTGCAACTTCCAATCCTCATCCACTCAAAACTCTCCACACCTGCAATGATACTTTTGAACTTCACTTACGTTTCCTCAAACCATTGGTTTTGTGACAAGCTGCCTCATGTTCAGTGATTTGCTTGTGCCCCCAAAACCTTTGCTCACTCCCCTCTCCACCCGCAAGTCCTGGTGCAAATCAACTCTCTCTTGGTGCTATATTTGCACATTCTGATTCTCTAGCTCTGATACCAATTGATGAAGATGAAAACCCTTCTATCAACTCAAATCCCAAATTTCACATTACAACCGACTAAAAAAATAAATGATTAAACCAAAATTGACAGTAACAGGTGTCAATTTTAATTGATTACAAATGCATGAGCATAAACTCCTTTTTGCAAGAAAACAAATAACTTTATTTATTCTAGTTTCAAGAACATTACATTACATAGGAAACTCCATCTGTCAATTCTTCACCCTCTCAGTACTCTGATTCCGTCCTCTACAAATACATTCATGGTTCGACCCTCTACGTCCCTTTGCACTAGTTTCTTCCAGTCTGCCACACTCCATCAGCTCACCCCTTCTATAGGGCATTCTCTCCTCTCCTCGTATTTCACACTCATCACCCATTCCTACCATCTTTGATCAACCTTGCATTAATCTCGTTTATGTGATTTTCCCTTCCCCTCTTCCTTCTAACCATTTCGTATTTAATTCTCTATCTTTTAGCACCACCTTTCTTTGTCACTGTCAGACCATTCCCTGCACCATGGTTGTCTGACACTGGCATATCCTTCCAACTTCGCTATCACCCCTCTGTCTTCCATGAACTCATTACCACACACTCCTCTTTACCCTTCGCTCAAAATTGTTATCAAAATTGCAGATAGCAATCCGCCTTCCATCGTCCTCTGCACAAGTTTATTGTCCTATGTTGATGCACACCATTTCCTCATTATTTAATCCTATCGTTCACCTTATATCTTCCTACACTTCTGCTTTCACTCTCATGCAGGCCATCGAACTCTTTGTGTAACACCCCTCTGATTTGTTATGTTTTCTTTGACAGTTCTGATTCTTTGATAGACCATATTTTATGTGATTGTTATTCTATCATTGACAGTGGAGCGATAATAGACTATATTGATGTGATGATACATTATATGCATGGTGATTATGTTTGACATGCTTTATGTTTGCATAGATGCTTAGTTGAGATGACATTGCTATACATGCCTATTGTAGTTTAATGGATATTTTATCTCGTCAGTTGATGTGACATTGTATTGATGAAGAGAACGGTATTGCATCTCGCTTGCGAGTGCCATGTGATTTCCGCAATTCTCTTTTCACGGTGTGTATGAATTATTATTTGGATACATGTACGACATTTGCTTTGGTTGTAGGTTTGTAGGTATATGACAACAACTTCACATGGTTTTACAGGTTTGAGCGTGTCCACTACTCAACAGTAATGTTGATTGGGAGATAGTAACTAGTTAACCCTGTCAAATTTCTACCCTAATACAGTGTCGTTAGTCCGTATGTTGGTCATGTTCCTTATCCATGTTGGTCTTAGTATTTTATTTATCGTGCAAGTTTAAATTGTAAGAATTAAATTATATGTTGTGATTAAGTATTTAATTAATATGGAGATTTTATTATAAATTAATTAATTTAATTTAAGTTATATTATAAAATAATTTTAATTATTAAATTAATTGGGAATTAAAATAAATAAATTATTTAATTATAAATTGGATTAAATAAATTGTTTTTAAATTTAAATGCATATTTGAAAAAAGATCTTAGAAATATCTTGGTTTGTTAAATAAGAGATATTTGTTGTGTGAACTGGAAGTTAGAAGAAATTGTTTTTTTATTGTTTTAAAATTGATTTACGGAGAGATTGATTGAAATTGGTGAAAAAAGAGGAAGTTGTTTGCATGGGAAAAAAAAGACAGAGGTTTTTGGGAAATTGAAGAATTGTTTTGTGGTTTGAAGAAATTATAGATCTTAGAAGCTTTATGATAATTCTAAGAATCTAGTTTGTTATATTCTTGGCTGTGGATTGTTTTTGTTATCTGGGAAGTGGTAATTCTTCTAGAGGAAGCTTTGAAAATTTTGGCAAATTGAAGATTATAGAGAAGCTCCACATCAATTATCGAGGCAACAATTCTTTGGAACAGGTTCCTTAACTGTTTTTGTGAATTTTGATTTGAAAGAGTTATTTAATTATTGTAATGCAAATTGGAAAATATTAGAAGATGTTTTCATTACTGTAGAAACTTTTGTTTTTTAAAAGATTGCTGTGAAATTTGAACTTCTGTTAAAATGAGTATTTGAAATGGATTTTTACAAAACGAAATTATAGTGGGATTATTGAACCTCTGTTGAATTTAAATCAAAACTTAGAAACCTCTTTCGTGAAAATAGAATGTATTCTTCTGTAGAAAATGATAAATCACTCTGAAAAGTAGATTTGTGAAAATTGGAAACCTCTGGTAATTTGTAAGATTCACTAAATTAATCCTAACTAAAATTTTACGAACTGGGTAGAGCTGAATTTAAAAATTTGAGAGAAACCCATATCCAAAAACAAAAGTTATTAAAGTCGCAACAGACTGGTTTTATTTTTAGTATTATTTGAAAATTGTATATATATATATATTTAAAAATATATATTAAAAAAAATTACATATAATTTTAGAATATTTAAATATAAATTTAAATGTATTTTTAAATAGGTGCATGCACATGCACAATTAGATATTTTAATATGAAATATTTTAAAATAAATATTGGAAAATAATAATTGGATTATGTAATTAGAAAAAATATATATTTATTTAAAAATGATATTTAGTTAAATAAATATTATGATGTTAATTAGTGCATGCAATGCACAAGTAGGTGTTATAATAAAATGATTTTTAATAGAAAGATTGAGATTTTTATTTATATATAGTTGTGAAATTTGAGTTAACAACTAATTTTAATTTATTTATGGTTTGTAAATGGAAGTATATATTTTTAATATAAGCATGCAAATGCATGGGCTAGTAAATCTTAAAATAAAATGACTTGGAGAGAAAATTGATTTATATTTAAATAGATATTGTGTTATTAAAACGTTTAATGTGTAAGTAGAAATTTTATAATGCAATGATTGTAATAGAGAAATTGAGTTTGTTATTATTATACGAAATTGTGGAATTGAAGTTAAATAAATAGTTTTATTTTATTTCCTTATTATTGCAAATGGAATTATATTTACTTTGAATAATTGCATGTGATGAGATATTGATTCAATTTGGATTTAGGAAATCCGAATATTAAATTATTTAAGTGCTTGAATTGTTTTAAGTTGTGTTATTTTCTATTCACGTTCGTAGACAATTTGAATTGAATATTATGAGTAATTGTCAAACTAAAAGTTAAACAATTGGTTTAATTCGTTGTTGATTTATTGGATTTGGAAAATCCTAATGGTTGTATATTTAATTACTTGAGTGGCTTATTGTAATTGTGTATTATTCTGTAATTATGTATTCGGAATTGGGGATATTGGTTGTCGAGAAAATATAAGTCTTCCAGAGATTGTAAAATTGTGAAAGAGTTATTGTATCTTTTGTTCACCCTTTTTGAGATTCAGTATTTGACATATGTAGAGATGTGTGAATTAGTTTGAACACCCGATTACTATGAACGGGTTGTGTGATTTAATTTGAGCACCCGGTTACTACGAATGAGATGTGTTATTCTTTGCAGAATGGTTGATATTTGTTGTCTTTTTTTTTTTGTGCGCACTGTCTACCCTTGGGTTGTGGAATATGTTTTTGTGTTGTTGATAGGGGAGTGGCTTTCAACGGTGGCCGGGACATAAAGTGGTCCCATGACAACTCGTGTGAAAGTCAGTTTAATCAGTGAAAATTAAATAACCTTTATTAGGGATAGAGTACCTTAATGTATTTAATCAGATAATTTAGCTTCGCTCATTGGCTCAAGGGCTAGTATGAGACTTGAGATGAGTCGGGAAGACCTAGAATGGCAAGATCGTTATCTTGTCTTCTCAAAAGATAATTGATTCTGCATTGGTGTGCATGTGGGGCCGAGCTCGTGAGAGGTTACTAGGATAACCCAAGATGGGGGTCGGGACCTAGGAAGATCTCCTTTGGATAATCAATGCAACCTTTGTGATGACACTCCTATGACAACAGTCAGTTTGTATTGTATAGTGGATGTAATTAATTCAGTGGTTCTAGAAGCAATGTAACCTTATGTTTTATGTTTACTGGTACAGTGTTGTTTGTGTTTATTGGTACAGTGTTGTCTTGTATGTTGCTTGTGTCTAGAGGTAGTAGGTTTGTCTTGGTTACCAATTTACTATCTCCTAGCACGGGGGTTGGGCCTACGGGTACCACATGGCTGGGTGGCATGCACCTTACACTGTTGGGTTTTCTCTTCATGCTTGTGATGGCGAGATCTTCTAGTTCGATGAGCTCGTGTGTTCTATGGATTTGTACTTCTCTTTTATTCATTGTAACAAAGGGACACTATGTATTTGTATTCCTTATTTGTGATCAAGGAGGATTCCTTGTACTGTAATTGTAACATTATGTATAATCTATTCATTGTTGGATTAAATTGTATATATCATTTTTAAGTGGTGTTGTATCGGTGGAAATATGTTCATTACATTTCCATGTTTAAGTTATTATGCTATGGGTTAATGCTTTGATGTATGATGTTATTAGAGTTAATTTCATATGCTATGTTTTAGAATAATTTTGTAAGTTGTGAAGTTCACACGTAGACACGTTGCGTGGCCTAGAGGATGTATGTGTTAGAGTAGTTTACTTTACTCGTCATTGTTACTCTTTAAAAAAAAAATAGTTGTGCTTTCATAGTGTTGCATCGTCCTCTAGGTTGTGGACGGGGTTTTACACTTTGTGCAAATTTAAGTTATTAATTTACACTCTCAAATCTGCCCATCCAAAGTATAGGCTACACAACCCCTTTCTCTTCCTTGCGTGGATGTTAATTGTCTTCATTCTTGTTCCCTCTTCATTTCTTCCTGAATGGCCATCAACATTCTTTTCTCCCCTTTATGCCTCAGATATTCTCCTCATATTCTCTTCAACAGACGTGACCTTCTCTTCTACTGCCTTTGTCTTTATTTGCTTATGCAATCCAGCGCATCCCTCTTTGTAACCTGCCATGGCTTTTAAACTCAAGAAAAACAATACTTCAATATTCTGCGCAATCCTTCAACCTCCTTTCGTCTCCTGCGAGTTTCATCCATTCCAAATTAGATCTGTCTTTTCTTAGTATTCATTATGTAGCGTAGTCCTTTATTTCCCTGCTCTACCTCTATCATTTCAGCGCACCCAATCCACATTTCTCAAGACTCAAACATTGTTGTTCAACTAACACAAATTTTAAACATTATTATTCTATTTTTGAACATGGTGCAGGTTTTCTTCCTCACCCATTCTCCATCATTTGCTCTTGGTCGCTTATATTTTCTCATACCAAAGACGTGACCCTTGGGTTTTGCATTGGCAACGAATATCGAAGCCAAAGGTTGCAACCCTTCAGCTTCATGTCCGCATTTGTCTTTTTACCATTTTTGGAAAAATAAGATTTATTTAATTTAATTACCTTCAATGCCAGAAAAATATGAACAATAAAAGTATTCGAAATTGCCAATAAACTATTTGCAGATGGAACTCAGACTATAATACAAAATATGATGTTTGTCAAATGTGAAAAAACATCAATCAAATTTTGCTCCTGACCACCAAATCAAATGGAGTTACCGACCGAGAAAAGAGAACCAAAATCAAAATGACAAAACCAAACCAAATTTTTTTGTTGATGTTGATCGTCTATTGATCGAGATGCTCCTACATAACATTTTGACAAAGATCAAGAAAGAGGAATTGTGGAGTTTGAAATTTATTTTGTGCTATTCTGGTGCATTGAAGCTTCCTGTAGAGAGTGGTAGCAACTTCCCTATCCCTTATCTTCTGCATAATAGATAAAGTTTCTATATTTACAACTCCCATTTCCCTAGCATTATAGGCAAGCTTTATGAATTTTCAAAGTCATTTTGGATTGTTCTAGTGGATCATATTGAGCATATTATGAAATATATTTTTTACTAAATGTTTTAGCTATTGGCTTGTACTTTACCATAGTACAACAATCATTTGGGAGTTTTTAGTCTTTTCCACAAAAAAAACAATGAATTGGTATTACATGCATCCATGCATTTAGTGTTTGGTGTACATAATTTTGTAATCTTTGAAATAGCAGGCTATAGAGATATCGAAAAAAGTTCTTTAAAAATGAGTAAAGAGGAACTTTGAGCGTTTTTACTTCCTAGAGTTTTAGTTCATAGATCCCAATAAAATGAAAATAAAGTAGATGAAGTTTTTTTTATACAAGTATGATTTTTGACTTTATTGATTTAGATTGACCTATATGTTTAGCCGATAGGCTATATTATGTATGAGCTTTTGGCTTGAAACAAGTCTCATGCCATAAAACAACCGTGGTTTGTCGCTTACCTCATGCCGGAATATTGCGAACTGTACGGTCAGTTTCCAGTCATTTTTGTTGTGCGTTGGTGGAGCTGGTCGTTCTCCTTTAAATGTTTGAGACATTTATTTTTACTGTTGACATTCCTTTGTACACTGCATAAGAGAGATTCATTTTTTTTATTGAACACCGACTTGGTTTTGATAGCGCACGGTGATTGATTTATTTTTTATTCATGCCACCGGATAGTTCTCTTGGCCAACAAAAATCGTTGTCTTTCATTCCCTCGGTTGCACTTCGGTTTCAGGAGCATTCACTTGGTTTCACCATCACAAAAGTCGCTTGGAAACTTGTGTAAACGCTCAGAAATCTTTGAAAAAGAAGAAAAACTGTAAACCCTTTGAGAATTAGCTCATCGCTAATCGGTAAGTTCTTCAATTAAATCATGTTTTCTTTGTTACCTTAGGTTTATATGGTTTTCTAAATACTTTCTTTTAAATTTGCAAACCTTATAGAAATGGTAGAAGCTGCAAATGGGGGCTCAAAACCCTCAAAATCTTCTGGCAGCGGCTATGAAATAAACGTAGAAAGCTGCACTAAAAGATGAATTTTTTTATGGCCACTGAGCTTCTGGGGCACGTGTGAAGCAATGACGGTTTCTGCCCCTCCATCGTCTGAATATTTGTGTTATTTGAAGTCGTCGACATTTAACATATGGCTTTTAGGGTACAAGTTTCCTGAGACCGTTTATCCAGTTGCAATATAAAAGTATGAGGAAAAAATAACCTTACAAACTGGAAAGTGGCTAATAGCTCAAAGAACTTGATTATGTTGTCCTTAGTGATGGAAGGACCAGGCTTCTGAATATTTGTTTGGGATGTCGCTGATGGTTTTCATTTGGCAACGAGAGCAAAATCCATGTGTACCTGATATACCTTGGTAGTATGTACCAACTCTTTGTTCTTTATAAATTCCCCTGTTTTGAATTGTAGCTGATTTGAGTTTACTCTTCCTTTAAATTTGTCTATAAGAACTCAGGTACCACATTTATTTTCTCCAGTCACTTGGTCAAGGTCTAAGGTTATGGATGGTGCCCTCGAATTTCCCTGGCCAAAATTGTTGAAAGCAATTATGGTCACCAAATGATGTTCACAGCTTGAAGCCTCTGCATTTCCATACTAAATAATAAACAATTATCCCTGATTTTCTCAAACAAATTGCAGTATCTATAGTTGTACCACAAACAAGGTGTGAGTACTTGGAAGGTTAATCACTGTGTGCACTTAGTGCCCACTTTTTGCTCTCATTGCTTTTACTGTTGCATTTTGTAGGCTGAGAAACTTGACCTGATGAGGTATCCAGTTTACTCAAGTATCTTTGCCTGAGTAGAAGTTGACTGTGGGTGCACATGCAGATTTACTCCATGTTTTCACCTACTTGCTGTGGGGCCTCAATTTCATTGAACATACAAGTGATATTGGCTGGAAATTGCGAGTGTGTGAAGTATCAATTTCTTGATGTTATATTTTACGTGCATTAATAAAATAAATTCTTTGCATTGTCAATTATTTGAATACAAGTTTCTCATCATTTGATTCAAATTGGCGGTGTCAACTATCAGAGATCCAAACCAATAATTATAGATCCAGGCTTGTACTTGTCCAAAAAGTATGACATATTTTGGGCTTCCCAACATTGAGCTGTTCCAACATCCTTCAAATTATTTACAGGTAACCCTTTTCCTACCTATCCACTTGAAAAATGTTGGAATACCTCATCTATTATCAATCTTTATTTCAAATTTTCAACTTTTCAGTTTTATAGTGAGTTCAATTTTCTATAGTTTCCAAACGAGTTATTTGGTTACTCTTTGAAATGAATACAAGAATAGGAACTAAAAGTGCTAGAGGATGCTAACCATGGCGTTTGGCTCAGCTTGAATTTTGAGGATTAAGCATTTCTTTTTACTTGACCAACATTTTGTACAAAGTGTAAAGTTTGCTTCATTTTAATTTTTAACTTTTTATTTGTTATATGGTGAGACAACTTCAACTTCTCAAATTTTGAATCTTATGCAAGCATATTCATAGGAATTTATAATAAAATCTGGCATTTAGAGTGCATTCTTTTTAGGATTTCATTTAGAGCATGTGATGATAAGGATGCACTGCAGGTGCTTTTTCTCACCAATTTGCTCATTTTCTCCCAAACAAAGATAAGCAAAATGTCATATTTCTGTAACAGAAGTAAATATAATATACAACGTTAAATGAAGGATTAAGCCCTAGTGTACTTTGAATGCAAGATAAGATATCTTTTCCTTTTTTTTCTGATTTGCAATGTAAAAGAGATAAAGAAGAATGCACCTTTACAAATTTGTACAAATAGGGATTTAATTTTTGCTGACTAGTGAATATATTCATCCAGATTCCCTGCATTGAGTGTTCAGAGTTTACACCTTTTATGGTATAGAAAACTGCATAATGGCACACATCCATATAAACATGAGTATGATAGCAGTTGATTGGTGCTGCTTAAATATTATTTTTCAAAAATGATTATGAGTTTTGTTGCACTTTTTCAGCCCCTTGTTCAGACCTTTCTTTGGGTTCTATCTTTGGAGTCAAATCTTGAGAACCATTATGTCTCCTTGGTCCTGGTAAATCAGTCTCATAGCCCCTCTCCTAAGAATCAATTCTACCAATTAGCAAATGAGAAACCTAAAATCTATACCGAACCCAAGACCTAATTTATACAACGACATGGCTCACACAAGCTACTAGTGACAGATCTTTTCTCAAGGAATCTTTACTCTTTCTCATACTAGCAAACAACAATGGACTGAAAATAAAGTGATAAACCCATAAATGTGAGTTGTAGATAGTGGAAGTGAAATTATAACTGTTAATTCTAACGTCTGGTAGGATTTGTGAAGTCAAATCTCTATAATTACCAGTAAAAATGATAAAAGCATGGAAAGCTCACTCATATCCTAATTTAGCCACCTTTTACAAGAGTCTTTCATAAACACTCTGGAAATACACCAACTAGATTTCTTCTCAAGTAGTAGGCCAGAATCTTGTCATTAGCAAACTCCAATTTGTACTTTCTTAATTTGCGTGGTTTTTTGTATTTGTATATATAAGAGAGTCCAATTATAATATTCCAATTTGCAAGAATGATGAAATTTTTTATTTCTCACCAATAACAAAATTAGAATCTAGTTTGTAGGTTGTGTTGCTTGTGCAAATTTATAAGATTGAGTTTTCTGTATTCAGTTGCATGGTACTTTCCTTTTTCAATAAAATTTTATGCAATGGTTCAAAAATTCATCATTTATTTAAAGTTAGAGTCTCAAACTGCCATATTTTTCATGAAATATTTGTCGTGCTTCTAAACAAAACTTAAAATTATTAGAAATATTTTTCTACTCTGCTGATCCCAAAGAGCTTCGGAAATTAAAAACTATGTTTTTCCTTTAAATTAGCTTATATAATACCAGTACATCTTATTTGTTTTTGTATTAGAAAGATTTGGCAGCTATCCAATTAAGTTTCTTTTACAAATATTTATTTTTTACTTATTTTTAGTTTGGTATAGGTTGGAGGTTCTAGCTGTGGAATGGATTGCAAAAGAGGCTCCAGAAGCACAACTCTTAGAAGGTTGGGTCAACAAACTGAAGGAATCAAGTTTTCAGCTTGTTGATGTCAGCGCTAGATTTTCAAAGGTCTTTGTTGTTAAAGGATGATCTTTCTGAAGTTCTATAATTGGTCTTTCTGTGTCAAGGTGGATTATATTCAAAATAGGAAGCATTTTCTAAGAAAAAAAATCTTTTGATCTATATGATATTACACTGTTATTAGTTGGATAATATCTTCATTGCTGTAAGATACTATTATGGTTAATTGTGTTGTTCAGATATCTATGTTCATATAACATTGTGTGCAAATGGGTTCATAGTGCTTTCTTTCACAATCAATCATCTCATAGGCTATAGAAGCCAAATAAGGTAGGTTGTTTGGTTTAAATGTTTAATCAACACTTAATTTTCAAGATACCATCTTTAACTCATGGGCTCAAATATCTGGAGACTTGGTTGATTGACTCTTTATTAGCTTCAAAAAAAAAAGAAGGGAAAGAATATAGAAGAACGAAATACGCTCAACCATTAAATTAAATTCTTCATAGTTCTTGCACAGTCCCTTAGAGAAAAAAATTATAGAATAGGTATATATTTAAAAATCTATTACAATATACTCCATCCAAGAGGCTTGCAAATTATTGTTTCAATTTATGAATATAAACAATATGATGCTTTGATGGATGGCCACACCCTGTTCCAAAGCTCCCATTTTGGCAGTCAGAGAGGATAGTAGGGAAGGTTGTGGAATTTTGCTTTGCACCTGCCAATTGCATTTGCTTGAAAGTTTGTAAAGCCATTTCAGAAAATCCATTTTGTACATATCCTAAAATAATTGACTAAAAAAATAGACCAAAATTTTCCATAATTGACCATCCACACCTCTTCGGCGTACCCATTGCACATAGTTCTTGCCAGATTGCAAGATTTGAGTAGATCTGATAGCCACTATTAGATTAAATCAATAGACCATAATCTGGTTGATTTGAAAGATGATTTAGTTGTAAAACAGTAGTTGGCTATGGCTCATTTGCTTTCTTCTTCCTCTTCTCTGAATTGTTTTGTCTGTCAAACACCCATTTCAACTACATCTCTGCATCCTCCACATCAATATTACAAGGCACCATCAGTATTACTTAATCAACCTTTGCATAGCCTGAGAAATAAGTATGGATTGATCAATGGTTACCCACTTGAGCTCAATGGTGGAGTTTCATGTTTGCAGCCTTTGGGTTTTAATAATTATCATAAATCTACAACATTTGTGGCTGAAAATAGATCATGGTTTCAGAACCAGTCCACTACCCTGTTCTCTGGATTGAGAGCAATTGTGGTAAATGAAGGGGAGGAGGTGTCATGAATTGATACATTGCTTCGAAGATGGCTAGGGCCATATGCCCATTTGGCTCGGCTGGACAAGCCCATTGGATCCTGGCTGCTTGTTTGGCCTTTCATGTGGTAAGTTCATTAAAAGTCTACTTTTTAAGATTTAAATTTTTGTAAGTATCTGCTCTATTTATTTTCTCTAAACCCATGTAAAAGCTCAACTTCATAAAAGTCTTAGCCACCTAAGAACATTTAGGCCACTGCAAAATGTGTTTCTGGTGTACACTATGTAATTAGATGTATTCTCAGGTGAGATTTTTCTGATGAAACGGTGTTCCTTTCCTTTCTATTTTCTATAAGTGATCTCATAACTACCTAAACTAGGGGAAAATACTTACATCTTAGTTTACACATACATATATTCTTTTCATATAATAAAGGAGTATGAAAAACATGCTAGAGGTGTTCTCTATATATTACAAGCAATTTGTATTTAATTCAAACAAAATTGTATATATTTGGGAGTACAAAAAAAATGCCAAAGGTGTTCTCTACATATTACTGACATTTTCTATATAATTTGAATAGGCTGGAATGAACACATTTTATGTTTACTTCTTTATTTTCTAATATAGATGGTTATACACCCATTATCTTTTCATAATTTCTATTTTCTGCTGTGAGATTAAAACTTTGTTTGTTCTGGTACTAGTGGTTGGCTTTATCTCCAAATATGTATTACATGCAACTTTGTAAAAATATACATACAAATTTATACAAGTGCTAAACTGCATGTCACACCCCATCTTACTTCTCTATATTTCTTTATCGGTGTAACCCTTGCACCCCCTCTGGTGCAAGTGTTAGTTTAGTAGAGTCTTGAGTAATTAAAAATGAGGGTTCCTTCAATTGATGAATTTTTTATTTATTGGAAAGATGTCGATAAAGATGATATACCTATAGATGAAGACAATAAACACTTGTAGTAGAATTTTAATCGAGATAAATCTCAAAGAATATATTGAAAAACTAGTCAAATAAGGCTTTGATGAATATTCTAAATTGTTTCATTACATGTAAGTTGTATTAAGTAGAGTTAGATCAAAAAATAAGGAATTGATTGAAAGAAATAAAAAACTAGGAGATACTCCACAAGACTAAATAATGAGAAAAAATCAATAAAAAAAATCTCGACCAAACAAAAAATAAGTTACAAGAGTTGTGTACAACATTCGTTACAATGAATGTGGTTTCGAGAAGAAGACAAAGACAACTACTTGGTGGAATGGCGCTTCTCAACAACATTACACAGTTGAGAAGAAATCTGATTAGCTAAGGAGCTTCTCTGAGGTGGTGGTTTCTGAGTCACAAGTTGCTGGGGCTTCTTATTCACAGGTTGCTGGGGTTTCGACTGCTGGGGTTTCTCCTTCCTCCGCTGGGGGAGCTACCATGATAAATCATATTGAGCAAACGATTAGAATGGTTTCTGTTTCTAGTGATGGTGCTTCGATTCCCATCTCTGGCAGCTCTCTGGTCATTTCCACACCTGTTCAGGAGAACTATGATGTAACCTCTAGGGCTGCGGATTTTCATCCTCAGGAAAATGTTGGGATGGCTTGGCAGGCTAAGGCAGCACAAGTTGAAGAAGGCTGGACTACTGTTACTGGAAAAAAATATAAACCCTCTGGGCCTTCTTTTGATATGAATCTTCGCTCCAACAAGCGAAACTCTAATTGTAAAACCTAGTGGTGTTTGTTTGGGAGCTGGTTTTTTTGTTGACTGCACACTGTCTTTTCTGCAGTCTGGTCTTTTTGGCTGTTTTCAACAGTTTGGCTTTTTGGCTGTAAAGGGTTCCGAATCCCTTCAAAATCTGTTTTCCCCAATATCAAAAACATTCGTTACAATGAAAGAAGAATGTGATAAAGTTTGTAAGTAACAAGAGTAGGTAGAAGCTGCTCCATAACTTTTTAAGAAGATAAAATATGGATTTGAAGTTTACAAGGTTAATGATTGCATGAATTGCTTAATTTTCTTGGAACCATGGATCAAATCCAGAGAGCAGAATGTCTAGTATGTTGTAAATGCAAATGGTTTTGAACTACCATTAATTTTATGTTTTATTTTTTATTTTAATAGACAAGGCATACAATTCTCATTGTCAATACAATAATCCAATAATACTTTAAATATTTCTTTGAATATTGATAAAATATATTGAGAGTATTATTGAATCATTTTATTAATAATAAAAAATTATATGCCTTCACGTTTGAAAACAAAAAAACATAAAGCTAATGTTAATTAAAATCCATTTGCATCTACAACATGCCAAACATTAATGTCTCTCTAAATTCAATCAAGGTTCCAAAAAAATTGGGCGCTTCCATGCAATCATTAACATTATAAACCTTAAAACCATATTTTGTCTTTTTAGAAGAATTGTGGAGCAGCTACTGCATACTCTTGTTGCTTACATACTTTATCACATTCTTCTTTCACTGCAACGAATGTTGTACATAACTCCTACAACTTGCTTCTTATTTGGTTGAAATTTTGTTTGCTAAATATTTTTCATTCTTTAATCCTATGGAGCTTATCTTTCGACTTCTTATTTCTTTCAACCAACTCCTTATTTTTTGATTTAGCTCTACTTAATATGCTTTCCATGTGATGAAACAATTTAAAATATTCTAACACAATTAGATTTGATTAGATTTTGAATATATTCTTTGTGATTTATTTTTATCTAAAATTCTACAAATGAAACTTTAATCATCTTCATCTACCTACAAGTATGTCCTCTTTAACTATATCTTTCCAAAAAATGAAAAATCATCAATAGAAAGCACCCTCATTTCTAATTACTCAACACTATACTAAATAGATTGATCTAAATCAATAAAATTAAAACTTCATACATATATTATAAAAATATCTTCTTTCATTTCCATTTTCTTGGGATTTATAGTCTAAAATTTTAGGAGGTAAATAAAATTGTCTAAAGTTCCTCTTCACTCATTTCTAAGCACTCCTCTCTACCTCTAAAGCTTGGTAGATTACAAAATTACATTAAGCAAAGACTGAATTCATGGATGCATGTAACAAAACTTGTGGAGAAAGAAAATTAAGAAAATGTTTCAGTTTCAACCTTGTAAACTTGTTCACCAGTTTTAACAATGTTGAATAATTTATGTATTCTCCAAAAGAGTCTATCCCTCTTTTAACAAGCTTCCATAAAGAATCAAGAAAGCAACCACCCTTTACGAAATACTAATAGATTTCAACAAATTTCTACATAGAGTACACATTTTTTTGGTACTAGAGTTAATATACTTTAACACGATAACCCTAATTTGAAAGAGTTTGACAAAATTATTGTACTTATAAGAGTATAATAAAAAATGACACTAGAGTTTATTGTCGATATGTCTACTTTTTTCTCAAAATGTAAGGTAAATAAAATATGACTGGAATAATTCATGAGTAGAACTTAGCCCTAGAAAAAAGTAGAATATAAATGGCACTACACGAAATCTGGTTATTGGATACGAAGAAAGGAAATGACTAAATTCCATTGCATTGTTTTATTTTTCAAATGGTAAGCCAAACTTTACTTTGAATAAAAACATGTTCTAAGAAACAACAAAAACAACTCTTGTATAGTAGCATATAATTTCCACTAACAAATAGTTATTCCATCTATAATATTCATTCCACTAATAAAATGAGAACGAGATATAGTTTTAAAGGTAAATACAAAAAAATATTTATGACTGACCACAACTTATTTTGGAAATTAGAATATTTTTTAGATACGAAAGCATTCACTATTAGTATGATAAAATCCTACCCAAAAACATGATAAAATATGATAAAATCCTACTCAAAAACATATTTATAAATGTAGCACCATAGTGGTGGCTTGGAGCTATCATAACATCATTATGAGCTTGGAATCAATTATGTCTGATGTAAAGTTGCATGTGTCATTTATATAAATCAAGAGTTTGTATGCTCTGTTGATGTTTAAAATGGTATGTAATAATGTAACTTTGTAAGTCATTTGCAGTAAAAAAATATTTTGTGTGTTTAATATTTATTCAAATTATACAAGTAATTATCAATAGTATTAATATTTGTAGTTGTAGCAGTTGTACATAAACTTTAAAGGAGTTTCAATGGATATACTAGTAGAAAACTATATGTATGTTCATATGTTACCGAGTATGTGTTTGTGCATGCATAGGGCACAAGTTGAAAGTAACAATAAGTGCTAAATAATGGAATGAAAAAAACTTAGACAAATCAAATTTTTTTAGTCAAGAAATTAAATATAGTTTATTTATAAAATAGTTTTTTGCAGATTTAAAACATAAAGCAATATAAATGAAAGAAGAGAGTTGGCATGAATTTGACAAAAAACATTAAAAATAGAAATAGGATGATGTCAAATCATTATTTATACCTAACATTTTGGAAGCTTTTATCATTAAATGGCAACATGTTTACCATTAAACATGTAAAATGTCACTCTTTCTAGGGTTTTAGAAAATTTTGTGACTCTTGCTATGGTTTGCTGAAATGTTATTTTTGATTTGGCATTTGCAACCTTAAGTTACTAGATTATGATAATTAGTTTGACTTTGCTTAAATGTAAATAGTTACGGATGATTGTTTTGATGCTTGATAAGATATTTTCCTTTTTGAAAGGGTTATGCATTTTCTTTTATAGTTACACATACAAAACTATGATAATTGGTCTTATCCACAACTGATATTTTCTTTTATTTAATGTTGTCATCTAAATTTATTTTCTTTTAATTGAAAATATTCTTAAAACTACTCATTATTTCCTTGTCTTTGTACTATTCTTCTCAGGGTGTAGGGTTGGAGAGGC
The DNA here is from genome assembly GCA_007258455.2 of Sequoia sempervirens. Classification (NCBI taxonomy): domain Eukaryota; kingdom Viridiplantae; phylum Streptophyta; class Pinopsida; order Cupressales; family Cupressaceae; genus Sequoia; species Sequoia sempervirens. The sequence goes on from VDFB02337850.1 coordinate 130,320, forward strand.
CTATTTCTTGTAGAAGCATTTTTGTGTTAAATTTTGTTTCATCATATTTTTCAAATTGATAGTATATGTAACATGGTTGAACACTAAAAATTCTTTCACTAAAATAAAGGCTTTCCAATGTGTTGGTTTTTCATTTCGACTAGATGTCATAAATAATCTATATGATTGTCATTCCCAATCATCTATAATTTTGAGGGATTGGCCAATGAAGAGGTGAAAGTTTCAAATAACTTTCTCTCTACACTTTGGACTTTGCAAAACTTGAGAGGAAAATTCCTTACAATCTTGTTGAAATTGTCCTATGCCAAAATCTCTTAAACACTACAATATCCTTTAAGGTTTTAAACAATTAACAAAAAGAGAACAAGAAAAGACATGAAACTTCAACAAATAACTTGAAATTAATTGAAATATTGTGAGTGTTCTTAATGCAGGGCATGGAGTTAGAATAGATGTAATTGAAGTTGTTTAACATTGTTCTATCCAAATATCAAAGAGGTTTAGAACAATGCCTTACACTATTGTAGTTAGAGATTGCTAATCAACTCTACTTCAAACTATTTGTATTACTTCATATAGGTATTTTTTCTTATTTAAGAATTTAACTCATTCTTTGAATTAGAGGGAAAATAAGAACAAACATCAAAGGAAAGACAATGACGATGAGATAAAAGATCTTTGATCATTTTTACTTGCATTTTGTATAAAATGTATATCGGGAGATAACTGTCCAAAAAATTATGCCATTGTATTTAAAATATTCTAGTACAATTAAGCAAAGCCTATAAACTACATACAATTTAGGCTCAATAACCAAGTAAAAGACTTAAATTCTATTCTCTATATTCTGGATTATAAAATTTCTTGAAAATAATGTTCCACAATATTTGAACAAAGACTTATGTGGATGTTGATTAGGCATATAGGACAAAAAGAATGTTTCACATCATCAAAAACCTCTACAATTTTGGAAGCTAATTGCACTTCTTGTCCTAGGAATTATATTCCTCTTCTAAAGGCCCACTTGAATTCCATAAGTTCATCCAATATACTTTTGTAAGCTCCTTATTTTCTCATCAAAGAATCCATGTACTTGTCAAAATCTTCCAAGAATCTACTTGTGTCCCATAAATTATAGATACAACTCTTGATGGAGTCAATATCTATTCAAATGCAATTGAATTTGTTTAACGGTATATCACCCAAACATTAAAGAGCTTTATAGAGAAACAAAGAAAAATAGGTTTGGGGAAAAGAGGATTCCCCAAAATGGTAATGGATGGACCCATTCTTCTTTATTTTATTAGAAAATGAGATCCACACAAATAATTGATTATCAAAATTTAGGTGAATCAAATCAAAGTGTGAATCTATAGATTTCATTTTTGTGCAAGGATGGGGGTCTTGGTTAAACAACACTTTTGGGAGAAAAACTAAAACTAGTAAATCAACACCAAAATGCAATCCAACACTTGGAATAGATTAAACTTAATATTGACAAATCAAAAATCATATCACAAATAAGAGAAGGGCAGGATGATGTTTATTAGTCACCAAAAGTCAGTTTCTGAAGTTGATCTGGGATTCATTCACCCAAGGGAGAATGGGTGTCAAATTAGGTTTTATATGCAACTTTTGGGAGCCTCTACTACAGATTTGAATCCTTCAATTTTCCCAGGTTTGAGATTTGGAAAGTCAAAAAAAAATTCTGTAGATGAATTTCTATGAGAAGATGACAAATTTGACAACTTTTTGGAACTTTGACAACTTCTTCAAATTTTCAGTTCAAAGGATCTTTAAGATTTCTTCCACCTAAATCTGCAAACACAAATCAAGAGGGGAATTTTTTTTGTTTTTGGTGAATGGGGGTTTGCCTTGGTCAAACCCCATTTTGGTAATCAAACCTTGAAATGAATAAAAACATGAAAGATGGAATGAAGAATGAACAAAGCAATGTTAGCACTCAACAAACCCTTAATAAACCTTGGAATGTAGATCTACAACTTGCATGAAATGGCTTCAATGGATGTGGATCTTGAACCTTGGACCTTGTTTGAAATAATGATTTTGAATGCTTGAATGGATCATGAAACCTACATCACCATATTAGCTCCAATAACATGCATGATGCAAAAAGACTTTGATACGACAATTGGATCTTGAGTGCTGTAATAAATATTGAATAAATTTTCCTTTGAATGCCTTTGATCACAAACTTTGTTATAGGAATGCTCTCTTCAAAATATTTTAGCAAAAATATTAGGTGAAACATAGTGAAATAAGCATATATCTATAGATATGTATCCTCAAGTTCCCGAAATTGAAATATCACAAGCTGACATTGAAATATAGATTTGAAAACATTAAAATACTGCCAATATCAAAATTTAAATTTAGGTCCTAGGTCTAGGGAGAATGGGTCCTAGGTCCCTAACCTAGGACACACATTGCTCAATGATAAGTGTCGTGTTAAGGCATTAATGAATGTCGGGTTTCCCCTTCGAAAAATGTAATTAAATAGGCTTGGAAAATGAATTAAAGGGCCAATTAAGACAATATTAAGCACAATTAATTAAAGGAGTCCTAAATAAGTGTGAAAGTGTAAAGTAGTACACTTTACAACACTAAAATAAGGCATAATTATGTCTAAATTAAGATTAATTCCAAATTAAGTGTGAAAATATAAAAGGGATACATTTTTCTACTCTACATTTAGCCCCCACTTTAGTGAGAGGATAACCTTGTGCCAAACTCGCACTAAAGTAGATATTCAAAACTTATGTATGCAATAACAACAAGATCACTCAATCATACAACATCAAAGACTAAAAATAAAAGGTAAAATAAAAAAAGGCCAGATCAAACCTCGACTGTCCAACGCGATGTGGAACATGCCTCCACTATTTGTCCAAAAATGTTCACAAGCGGAACTCGATGTCCACTATGCAAACAACAATGCACGTTCACTCCAAGATAATGGAACCTCAAGCTGCCCACCAAGTGAGCCCTGAAGGGTGACAAATGAGAGAATATTATTAGGCTCCCATACTATATCAAATCTATCCCTCTGATAACTTCAAAAGGCCTAACAAGTTGCATTATGCTAAGCACCTATGAACAAACAAGGCAAGGCTCCACAAACAAGCAAAGTGTGTTATGCTTGGTGGCCTTGAAAAGGGTTCGAGCTTCACAAGGTTAGAAAGTTGTGTTATGCTAAACACTTATGAACAAAATACAAATAAACATGTTCATGTAAGGTATCTTCTTAGGGAACATGGTGCCTAATGTCTCCAAGAGAGGACAGGTCAAGGATAAAAGATTCATAATCTTAGGGAATGCAACACGTAGAATCACCATTAAGAGGAAAGTTGTATGCCAAGAAATATCACGATCTCAGAGGAAATCAAACCCAATGACACCACCAATGAAAAGATGCATCAGAACAAGAAAGAAAATTACACAATGAAACATAAGGAATGCCAAAAAATTCAAAATAATAATGTCATGTATGCCCCCACTTTAAAGAAATTGCTAACACCATTGTTGTGAGCAATTACTTTAAAGTAGAAAATAATCAATGCTAACCAATAAAGAGAACATGAGAGATTATTCAGAAAGCCCTATGCTAAGTCATATGTTTCCAAATGAAGCTACATCATGAAGAGGGGTTTCCCCCAAAATGAAATCCAAAACACATAAGGGATCTACAGATTCAAGGTTAGTATGTCTTTGCTACAATGTGATTATAGAGCTCGAAAATGTAATCATTCCTCAAATACTTGCAGAGCAAGGAGAATGACACACAAAGAGTGAAAAAAGAAAGAAAAAGCTTTTGGGTCCATATGGAAGAGACCTCTGTATCGTTGGAAGCCAGGATTCGATCCCACGATTGATCTCAACAAGTTAGCCCTGGTGTGGGTTCGTTTGTCAGGTCTGTCTTTAGAATATGGGATGAATCCATATTCAAATGTATTGGGGACTCCTAAGGCTAGTTCATCACTTTAGACTGCATTACTAAGTCCAAATCCAGGTTAATATTTTTTCATTTTTGTGTCAATATCGAAGTGCATAAGTCTCTGCCTGCTTCTATGAAGCTCTATTCTAAGTTTGGTTCTTGGACCCAACAAGTTTGTTATAAGAATGTCGTAGTCTATTGCCAGAAATATGCTAAACCTGGTCACCTAATCTTGGATTGTAAATTATCGTTAAAACATGTTCCTAACCCTAGCGAGTTTGTTGTTGATGACCACTACCCTTTCGAAGATGACATTCTGAAGATTGTCAACTCCTCGGTCAAGTCTGGCTCTCTTAGGTTGGTTGAATACCTGATTAGTTCTGATACCCTCAAATATGAGGATGATTTATCCTTTACAAAATCAGGTTTGGTTCTTGCTACTCCTACTCCAACCAGAGTCTTGGATCTTCCTGATGATGGGGTTCTTGGGATACCCCTTTTACATGGTGCTCTTTCCCCTAGCCAGGTATGGGGGTTTTTTGGTGATGAAGGTGACATCTTGAAGGAAGAAGGGTTTGAAATAACAATTGGATTAGTAATGCCTGGTGGTGAAGAAGGTGAAATCTTGGAAGAAGAGGCTTTAAAAGGAAAAGTTGAGTTAGTTAAGATGGATTCTTTGGGTTTGACGCAGGAAAAAGCAATAGAGGAGGAGTTCTAGTCAACCCTAAAGAAAAAGGGGAAACAAAGGAAAGTAGATGTGGGTGGTGACTCTAAACTTGGTACGTCCAACCAACAACTGACCAGGAATAGGGAGACAACAAAAGAGATAGCCATAGGTAAACATAGGACATTGGAAGTGTCCTCAAAGAAGGGTAAAAAATGAAGGTCTTGTCTTGGAATGTGAGAGGGATAAATAGCTCTTACAAATAGCTAGTGCTGAAAAACTATGTGATGGAACATAAGATTGATGTTTTTCTTCTACAAGAAATCAAATGAAGAAAAAGAACTTTGGTAATATAGCTATGTATATTTGGTCGGTTTCCTCTTCTCTTGTAGTGATGCTAATGGGGCATCTGGCGGGCTTGCTGTAATGTGGAATCCTAACAGGATGGTTGGTTCTAAATTTTTTCAATGTCAGAGTAGTGTGGGGCTCAAGTTTTCTCACCTGGGAGGCTCTTGGTCGCTCATCAATGTCTATGCCCCTAACCAAAGGAATGCTAGGAATTCCCTTTGGCAGGATCTTACTAATTGGATAAAAAATAACAGGGGGTGTCATTGGTTGGTGGCTGGAGACTTCAACTCTCCTTTGTATCCTTTGGAGAAAAGTTGAGGACTTGTGGACTATTCTGACATCATGGTTGATTTGGCAATTTTTTTGAGTAACACCGACTTGGTTGACATTGACTTGCAGGTTCAATCATTCACATGGACCAATATGTTCCTTGGGGATGGTTTGATCCAGGTCAAACTTAACATATTTCTTTGTTCTCACAATTGGATGGCTTTGCTTAGTGCTAATTTGCTTGCCTTGCCCCATACTGTCTCTGATCATAACCCTCTGTTGTTAGTCATGAATGAACTATTTGTTGTGGAACCCTTTCCTTTCCAATTTGGGATTATGTGGAACCAACCAGATTTTAGGAATAAAGTTGTTGAATGGTGGAATATCCTTGTACATGGCTCCCCCATGTTCACGATTTTTAACAAACTTAAGCATGTCAAAAATATGGTGAAGGGTTGGAATAAGAGAGTTTTTGGGGATGTCTTCTAGAAAAAAAGAGTCTTAGGGGATAAGATAAAGGTCATACAAAAAATAATGGAAGAGAGGGATGTTAGCCTACTGACTTGTAACTAGGAAAGAGAGAGTCGATTGGAATGAGAACAAATTTTAAAGGAGTCCATATATTTTGGAAACATAAATCTAGAGTCCAATGGCTGCAGGAGGGTGACAAAAATACCTCCTTTTTTCATGTTTCTACCTTTAAACACAAGAAAAGGAATCATATAACTAATCTTCAAAATGAGTAGGGGTTCATGGTCAACACACCCACCCAAATTGGGCTTTTGGTGTCTGGATACTTTCAAAGGGCTTATTTGGCTCTTGACGAGGCTTCCAATTTTGCTATGGACAACCTACTGTTGGACCCTCTCCCTTCCACCCTAACCCAGGATGATAATAAAAAAATACTGTGTTGTCACTCTCGAGGAAGTCTGAATGACTGTTTTCAATATGGGTGCCTATAAGGCACCTGGCTCGGATGGGTTCCCCTATCTTTCTTCTAGATATTTTGGGATATTTTTGAGGGGGACCTTGTCTTGGTAGCCAAGTATTTCTTCAAATTTGGTAAGATACTCAAACAACTGAACCGCACATTTATTTCCTTGGTTCCCAAGGTTGTTGAACCTTAATCTATGATTGAATTTAGGCCCATGTGCCTCTGTAATACCATTTACAAGATCTTCTCTAAAATTTTGGTGAACCTCTTGAAACCCTTTCTTGAAAGAATGATAAGTCCTACCCAAAAAGGTTTTGTTCTGGGTTGTCATATCTTGGATGCCGCCATAACCACCCATGAAATTTTACACTCCATGGAAAAATGCAACAATGCCAGTATGGCCTTCAAATTGGATATTTCAAAAGCATATGATAAGGTGTTATGGGACTTCATTCCCAAAGTCCTATCTAAGTTTGGATTTAACCGGATGGTGATTAACCTCTTGATGGAATGCATTACCACTGTGAGATACTCCATATTGGTTAATGGGCCCCCCTTTGGTTTCTTCAATACTGGGAGGGGTATCAGACAAGGTGATCCTCTCTCGCCCTATTTATTTATCATGGTCGTGAATGTGTTGAGTAGGAATATATCCAAACTGCTATCAGAGGGCTTCATAAAGGGGGTTAAACCTACCACTTCGCTAGAACCCATTGTTATCTAAAAGTTCGTTGATGATACCATACTCTTCGAGAAGGCTTCTGTGATTGAAACCAAAAAATGGAAGAGTTTCCTTAGTAATTATGTTGCTTGCTATGGCCAGTGTATAAATTATAATAAAAGCACGATTTACTTCTTCAACAACACTCCTTCTCTCCAAGCTTAAGTGACTTCTGTCCTAGGTTGTGCGAGTGGCTCTCTCCCTTTGGTGTATTTAGAGCTACCCATTATTGTCAAGGAGGTCACTCCTACCTTCTAAAAAATTGTTTTAGAAAGGATCTAGAGGAATTTGGTGGGGTGGAAAGGCTCCATTCTCATCCATGTTGGAAAGCTGCAACTTCTATCTGCTGCTCTTCAAGGGATCCCTATCTACTTCCTTTCTATCTTTAAGATCTCCAAATATATAGCTGAGAAGTTTGAAAGAATTAAAAGGAACTTCTTATGGTTTGGGAAAAAAGAAAAGAAGTTTTCTCTAGTTAGCTGGGACAAAGTTTGTATGCCTAAATCATGTGGTGGGCTTTGAATCAGGAATGTCCAATGCACCAGCAAAGCTTTACTTGCTAAGGTTGGTTGGGACCAATTAAGGAATAAAAATGACAGGTGCAAGATCATGAATTCTAAGTATCTTTGGAATAGACCCATGATTAAATTCCTATTTGATGATCACCCTATTGGATCTCTAGCATGGAAGAACATTTGCAGAATTGAGGGGTTACTAATGTCTAGGATGAAATGGAAGCTTGGGAATGGTAATAACATCAAAATTTAGGAGGACCCTTGGTTGCTTGACTCCCCCCTGTCGCACTCTAATTTCAGGAACCTTATGAGACTTGCACAACTCTTCTTTGGTAAGTATATAAATGACTACCTCCTTGGTTAGTCGGGTGCTAGGTGGTGGAAAAATTTGTTTCTTTGCTGCCCTTTATCCCCTGAGTTGTTAAATCTAGCTAAGTCTCTGCAAGGCTTGCTCTCCCTCACCAGATTACCTCTATCCAACGTTGAGGATGAATTCTACTAGATCAAAGATAGGCAGTGAAATCTTTAGATCATAATGACTTACAATCTCTTCTCGGTGCAAGGTGATGATAACAAACCCTGGAGACAAGTCTAGAATAGGCACATGATTTAGAAAATCAATTTATTTTGGTGGATGTCTTGTCATAAGAGGATCCTAACTCAGGATAACCTAAGGAAAAGGGGATTTCAGATCCTAAATAGGTGTTTGTTGTGTAAAAGCAATAAAGAGTTTATTGATAATTTATTATTGCATTGCTCAATTGTTGTTGGTGTTTGGGAGCTGGATTTTGAGAAGCTGGGAATCCACTGGACTATGTGTAGGGACATCAAATCCTTCATTTTGGGTTGGTTAGGTCCCTTTCAACATCCTATCCATAGAGAGATTTGAAACCAAGTCCCCCCCATCATTTGTTGGTGCTTGTGAAAAGAGAGAAACAATCGAGTATTCAGGAATATTGAGATGAGTCCTAAGGAGGTTTTTGGAATAGGGCTAGTGCTTATTTATGAAAATGTTTCAATTTACAATGGGAAGACCTTGGAAAAAGCTCCTACTAAGTGGGAGATAAAAATGGCTAAAGCTTGGAACAAGAATCTAGAGATCAACTCCTTTGACATCTCTAAGGCCCATGATAGACAAGACATGATTTGGAAACCCCCAGATCGTGGGTGACAAAAACTCAATTTTGATGGTGTGGCCAAGGGGAAACCTAGTAGGGCTAGCATTAGGGGCATTATCAAGGATAGCAGGGGTAAATTTGTGGTTGGTTACTCGGGGGGTATAGGGATTTAGATCTCCATGAGTGTGGAAGCCAAGGCACTACTAAAGGGTGTCCAGTTAGCTGTTACTATGGGGATAAAGAAACTACACATAGAAGGGGATTCCAATTCGGTGATTGATTCTATCAAATTTGGAAGATCATTAAGATGGAACACCAAAGAAATCCTTTTAGACATAAATCACATGGTGTCAAAGTTGGATATGAAGATCTTTACTCACATCTTTCGAGAGGGAAATCAAGTTACTGACACCTTGGCTAATCTTGGCTCCTATTGGAGCATTTCCAAGTGTTGGAGGAGTATTGGGAACTTATCACCAAAATCAAAAGGTATTATCCTTAAGGAACAATGCACCTTAGTTACCCATGATGTGATCTAAAATTGCGATTGTTAAGGCTTTATGGGTGGTTCACATATTTATTCTTTGGGTGATGTGGATGAAGATGGATGATGAGCTGTTAAATATGTGGAAACATTTGAATAATGGGGTGAAGGTTGTGGTTACAGAGCTAATAATGAGAAGTGATGGGAAGTACAATGGGTTAACAGCTAAGTTTGGTTGGGCCATACACATTTAATTTGTGGTCTTGTCATAGCCCCCACATACCTTTATAGACTTCCAATTTCAAATTTGATGTGACTAATTCTTATCATGTGGAGCTCATGCTAAGTCCCATCGACACTGCTAAAATTTTTCTTAAGATAAAAGGTAGATACTTAGGGAAGTCTAAATTTGGCCGCGTGACCATTTATCATCGGTACTTGTGCAATTGCAACTTGGAAGGAAAACCTATCAATGTCATCATTTTTGCAAACTATGATGCTGGTATTTAAAGATTTTCAATTATGAGCCAGCAAAGATTTCCTTTTTGGAAATAAATCTTGGCATGTGTAATCTATAGATCGTCTTGATTGCCTAGATTCATTCTAGCTGGCTTAAAAGAAGTGTTTTTTGGGTGACCTCTCACATTAACAAACATTTTAATTTCTCTCTCGCAAGATTCCTGGGATATTAGAGTGAAGTGAAAGAAAATGGGTGGTGACAGGGTGAGGACAGAGTTGGATAATTTTGAGGAATTCCAAAAGGATCCTTTGGTTTGGCATATCTTTGTCGAAGGTGGATTGGTGCCGTTAATTGAATGCTTGGTTGGTCATGATGAGAGGATGTCAATACAATTTGTGAGCTCCTAGAAAGATAGGAGGGTTACAATGGGAGGTATCTCCTTCGAGGTCAATAAGGAGGTTATTGCTCAGGTGACTGGGCTCTCTTTCACTAGGAAAGAGTACACTAAGCTCACCAAGACCCAGTACAATGAAAGCATCAATGCTTTCTTCAAAGAAAATGAAAAACCAGTCCGCTCCCAATCTTGTTTCAAAAGAGAAGCTCTTCCTCGGCCTTGGGACCAAGTTTGTTTGACTCTAATGAAGTATATGACTTTGGAGGGTAGACATAGGGTTTTCTATTATTATCACCTACCTCTTTTAAATCATCTTCGCCACAAAATGTTGTTGAGTTTTCCTTTTTTCTTACTTGTTGACTTAGAAATATCTATTGAGAAATGTTTGGATACTACTTCCCAAAACCCTAAAGAAACACCACCCCTACCGCTCCACCAGGCCCTCATCCTAAGTCTTTATCATTTCCATCTGGCTTTCTTCCCACCCAAACCCATTTTTGTTGTTTGTATTGAGGAAGTTGAACCCCCTATTTAGACCAATGTGAGTCACTCTCCAGTTGAGTCTAAGGGCCCCAAAAGGAAAACCCCTCCGGTGAATACTGAAACCCCCAAGCCTAAACCTCCCACAAAAAAGAAAAAGGGTGGTGTGGGGAATGCTCAGTTGAAAGTGATGACTGGGTTTGGTGAGCTCAAAACTGCTCTCCACAAGTCGAACAACAAACCTGCAGCTAAGAAAAAAGTAAAGAGGGTAAAGGCCAGGTGGAGCTATCAACCATAGACAACGAAGGGAAGAATATTGTTGGTAAAGATTCCAAGGGGGACACCATGGTGGCTGCTACTATGGAGACGAGGTTAGAGAATACCAACATTAGGAGATAATGAAGGCTAGAAAAAAATAGTAAGAAAGTGTCGGTTAATGATATTTCCAGTGATGAGGAGCAGTCTGATAGTAAAGGAAAGAGGAAGGAGGAAGACGCAGAGGAGGAGGAGGAATTTGTTGAAGGGCCTAGTCACTTTTCCAACTTCAACAAGATGCTCAAGGATGATTCGATGACCCAATCCTTAGACCCTCAGGCTATGGAAGAAGATAATGCGAAGACCGTGGAAAAAGTGGAGGATTATAACATGTCGATGGAGTGGGTGGAGAAGCTCAAGAAGAAATTCATTGGATTGACTTGATCCATTTTCAAGATGATCCACTGTACGATTGGTACCCTTTCTACTGTACTCAAAGATGAAATGGATAAGAAGGCTATGGAGGAGGGCCCCAATTGGGTTGGGGAGGATGTTATTAACCTCCTCTCTCAAAATTGGGAGGGTACTAATTTGTCTATTGTTGTTGTGTCATGTCTGTTGGGTCGTTGTTTGTCGGCTGTCGGTCTGTTGTTTTTGTGTTTTGTTTTTTTGGTGGTTAATTTTTTAATTCTACGGACTTGATCTTTTTTGGCCCTTGTGGCTCATTGTGTAAAGGGTACAACACCCTATAAATGTTGCTTAATATATAAAAAACATGGAAGAGACCTATATGTCTTGACACCTTGCGTTATCCCTAAAAGGAAAACACAAGACAAGTGAAAAGATAAAGGTTTACAACATATAGAAGAATGTAGATGCAAATAGAGGAATGTGGATACAAATAGAGAATGAAGAGAGATACATCAAATAAAACAATACGGGGGAGATCACATTACGCACATGCAATCACATAATAAACATGAAAATAAAACAAAATAAAAGATTACTAGGGCACATGCAACTCAACCTATAGTAGGTCTTCTACATCCCAATCTTGATCAGTATATGTAGAAGGCGAACAACTAGCCAAAGGGATAACATCAAGTGCTGAACTAGGAAAAGGTTATCTACCCCCTTGCCCCCACTAAGTGTAGGACAAGGATGAGCTCAGATTAGTGATGAGAATGAGCTCCTTTCAATAAAGAAATGATTTGCAATTAATGTAAAGCATGCAATAGTGAGTATGCTATAATCATACAACTATGACATGGCAAGGAGCAAAGGCACATGCTTTTTACTTAAGTTTGATTCTTAGGATGTTCAAACTTCTTCAATAATTTTTGCAAACCACAACAATTATCAGTGCGATGTCCAAATAGTCTATGATAAGCACAATATGGTTTATTTTGATTAGTTTTCTTTTCAGCTATATTTTCACGTTTAGGTGGTAATTTGATTAATCCCCAATGTAAAAGAGTGTAAAAGGAATTCTCAGTCTTGCATATTTTTAATAGGTCATGGAAAGATTCAAGAAGATCATATATCTCTTGTAGTTGAAGTTTTTGATGTTCATGCAGTTTAGGCTTCTTCTTTGGTTTGACAATTATTTGGTCATCAATTTCTTCTTCTAACTTTAAGACCTTTCCTTTTTCAAAAAAGGATGTGTTAGGAGTAGTAATGTGATCAAAATTTGTGTTTTCTTTTCTCTTATGCATGAGAAATGTGTTAGAAGCTGGTCAAGGAGGAGGAAAATTGTTGTTAATGAGATGGACTAGGGTACATATAAACTCTATTCCTTGTTCATGCTTAAGCATCTTTAGTATGTTCCCTATGAGAGGAATGGAAAATGAGCAACAATAGGTTGGATTCTCACAAAGTTTTGCAAAAAAATTAATTCTTCATTTATCTTCCGTGCATTTTGAGAGACATTAGCAACCATTCTTTCAACATCAGTCACACTATCTGTAGGCAGGGAAGTCATGGGAAACGTGGTATGAAAGCTAGGATCCACATGGGGTTGACTAGTGTCAAAAATATGAGTGAAAGAGTTGGAAAACCCAAGATCCATGGCGAATGGTGTATCATGGGATGACACGAGTCTCAAAATACATCTCACAATAGTATTGGAAATAGGACACTAAGTTGTAGACCTCATACAAGTTTCACAAACTTGGTATGCACCCAAAATGGATAGAAGGTGAAATGCAATGAAATAGCCTAGAATGTAAAGTGCAAGGTAGATATGTAAAATAAATTTTTAGATTTCAAACAAGATAATTTTCTGATTATTCTATGTAAAAACTTGAAAATGATGTCTTGTAAATATAATTTTGAATTCAAAAATACACTAATTTTATCAAATGAAGCTTAATATGATCAATTTCAAGTAACAAAAATTATGCAAACTGAAACAAATAACTAAAAACAACAAAATAGAATACAAAAAGAGAGGTTTTAATGCCCAAAATTTTAGGAAACAACCTTGATCAGGGACTCATTTTCCCAAGGGGTGAATGGGTCCTACCTTGTGGTTTTTAAAAATGTTTTTATAAATTTCTGAGTTGTTTTAGGTTCACTAGAATGAAACAAAGAAAAATAGGTTTGGGGAAAAGAGGATTCCCCAAAATGGTAATGGGTGGACCTATTCTCCTTTATTTCATTAGGAAATGAGATCCACACAAAGAATTGACTATCAACCTTTAAGTGAATCAAATCAAAGTGTGAATCTATAGATTTCCTTTTTGTGCAAGGACAGGGGTCCTAGTCAAACAACACTTTGGATAGAAAAACTAAAAATAGTAAATCAACACCAAAATGCAATCCAACACTTGGAATAGCTAGATTAAACTCAATGTTGACAGAACCATAAATCATATCACATATCAAAGAAGGGCATAATGATGTTTACTAGTCACAACAAGTCAGTTTATAAAGCTGATTTGAGACTCATTTTCCTAGGGGAATGGGTCCTAAGTTAGGGTTTGTCTGCAACTTTTGGGAGCCTCTACTATAGATCCGAATCCTTCAATTTTCCTAGTTTTCAGGTTTGAAAAGTTGGAAATAAATTATATAGATGAGTTTTCATGAGAAGATGACAACTATGAAAACTTTTTACAACTTTGACAACTTCTTCAATTTTGCTCTTCAAAGGATCTTCGAGATTTCTTCCACCTAAATCTACAAACACAAATCAAGAAGGATTTTTTTTTTTGGTGAATGAGGGTTTGCCTTGGTCAAATCCCATTTTGGTAATCAAACCTTGAAATGATTAAAAACATGAAAGAGGGGATGAAGAATGAACAAAGCTATGTTACCAATAACAAACCCTTAATAAACCTTGGAATGTAGATTTGCAACTTGCATGAAATGGATTCAATGGATGTGGATCTTGCTTGAAATAATGACTTTGAATGCTTGAATGGATCATGAAACCCACATCACCATATTAGCTCCAATAACATGCATGATGGAAGAAGACGTTGATATGGAAATTGGATCTTGATTGTTGCAATAAATCTTTAGAAAATGTACCTTTGAATGCCTTTGATCGAATTTTTTTCTATAGGAATGCTCTCTTCAAAATATCCTAGCAAAAATCTTAGGTGAAACATAGTAAAATAACCATATATTTATAGATATGTATCCTCAATTTCCCAAAATTCAAATATCACAAGCCGACATTGAAATATAGATTTGAAAACATTAAAATACTACCAAAAACATAATTTAAATTTATGTCCTAGGTCTAAGGGATGACCCATTCGCCCATGGGTGAATGGGTCCTATGTCCCTAACCTAGGACACACATTTCTCAATTAGAAGTGTTATGTTAAAGCATTAATGAATGTCAGGTTTCCCCTTTGAAAAATATAATTAAATAGGCTTGGAAAATGAATTAAAGGGCCAATTAAGACAATATTAAGCTCAATTAATTAAAGGAGCCCTAAATAAGTGTGAAAGTGTAAAGAGATACACTTTACAACACTAAAATAAGGCATAATTTAGTCCAAATTAACATTAAATTCCAAATTAAGTGTGAAAATGTAAAAGGGATACATTTTTCTACACTACATATAGAAATGCATTATATTAATGTACTCAATGATTTCTAACCATTTCTACTTCAAGATCCTTGCATTACTTGGTAGAAATCTATATTCTTATTCAAGAATTTGACCAATTCTTTGAACCGGAGCCAAAACAAGAACATACATCAATGGAAAGAAAAAGACGATGAGATGAAAGATCTTTAATCAATTTCATTCACGATTTATATAAAATAAGTAGTGGGAGAGAAAAATGCAATTATATTTATTTTTTACAATCTTTATCCTTTCCAAAAGTGTCTAATGTTGGTAGTTAATGTCTTTGCCACTCCCCTCTTTATTCTTTGTTGGTGTAGACCTGGGAATGTTGGAAGAAGAAGACAATGTTGTTGTATCAGTTATAAGCGTGAAGTGTGCATGGAAGACAAATACTCTACATCATCTTGAAATATTACAAATCAGGTAGTTGATTGTATTTCTTATCCGAGGCATCATACTCTTCTTCTGATGGCCATTTAAATGCCATAAATTCATCCAATTAATTTTTTTATGAGCCATACTTCTTCACTACTTGATTTTCTTCTTTTTCAAAATCCTCTAAAAATTTGCTTGTAAACCATAACCTATCCATGCTAGTCTTCATTAGATCAATATCAACTAAATTATCTTCACAAATGAGAAGAGCTTGAGTTGCAACAACATTCTCCATCTGGGACCTCCACAGTTCATATGGTTTGACTCCTCTGTTATTGTTTAAAATTTCCAAAAAAAGGCCAAGATCACTTTCATCAAACTCTTGGAGTGATTCCCTTATTCTATTTTTGAAGGGGTCCACCATTATTTGGAAATCAGTTATTCCTTTCATCATTCAACATGTTGGGATTATCTAGATCATTGAGCCTTGGCACCCCTAATTTTATTAATGGGACAACCTCTATTCTATCCTTCTCAAACATTCCAATAGCTATCATCATCAAAGAATAATTGTTGTGTACATTGTTTACTCTTTTTATTGTTTTTCCCATTAAATGCTCTAATACATTGGTCATTATAAACACATTATTGTCATGGTTTTTTTTTTATATAACTAAAAGGAATGAAAGCCTATGTATATTATATATAATATGATGAGTTACAGATTACAAAGTATCAACTTGTCAAGACTATTACAAGTCATTAAGTTTAGTATAACAAAATGGAAAAACTTTTGCCAACCCTACTTGAAAATTTGCAAACTTGATAATAACCTATTCCCTCCTTTTTGTAGATAAAAATTATAAGCATTCTAATATCATACAAAATTACATCATAGATTATATAAACAAAAGATAAAAGTCCTAAATCAAAGTATGACTAAAAATAGACTTTTTGAATTAGTAGCAAAATGTTTAAAAAACATCAACAACATGCAAACCCTATTCCTCCATACGATCAATATCTACTGAATTCTCATCCTAAACTTCAAGACACTTCATCAACTACATCCCATGAGCAAATACATGGTGTTCTTCAATATAATCCATTATGATATGCATACCTCGAACAATTCGTGCACAAGCAGAGTGCCATGACCCAATAAATTTTCTCTCTGTGATGTATTTCGCACAAGTTCTTCATCAACACGATCCTCCACACGTACAGGAGAATTCACCCTCTGCTGCAAATTTAGTTGAAGGTCATTAAGAGGTGGATGATGAACATGGGCACGAAGAAAATCAAGGGCATACATTTTTTCTTTAATATCAACCTCCATTACTATGCAAATCCTTCTACAATTCTTCCATAAAGCCCTTAAAAGAATATTATCATTTCTGTGCTAAAGAGCCAACTTGATGGCACCATAAACCTCTTCAAAACCCTGGCACTGCTTAACAAATTCTCTGGGAAAAAGGCCTCCAATGTACCCTTCCCCATTGAAAATGCTATACCTTTGAACAAAATTCACTAGAGCATTATTCTCTAGAAACTAAGAATTCACTAATTTTTCTACAACCTCCTCCAACTCTCCCAAAGACTGAATTAAATCCATACAATTTGAGAGAAAGATAGATAACACTTGGGATAGAAACAAGATTCTCCTTGCCTTTAGACTGGTGATGTCAATACCAAGCATTGTGCGTATACACTCTTTTGCCCTCAGACATTTGACCTTGAAGATGACCTTGAGACAGTCATGAGAAAGGTATTCTTCAAATAGCCTTTCCCAGTGTTGCACATTCATAGTAACATGAAAATTCCATGGGAATAATGCCATCTTACAATATGCGAACACCCACCTTTCAAACAAGCAACACCTTCTTCTTTAGACATGGCGCACTGCAAGGAGCTATGTGTCACTATTGCCTTTACTGTACAAGCCAGTCACAATTACTTTAATTTATGCACAATCGAATACTCTAGAAATTGGCAAAGAGCTCTTTAATGATATGACATCATATAACCTCATTATGAAAAATACTTGTGAAGAATGAAGCAATTAATTCGCCCTTGTCCCAAAATGTGTGAACTCGTCTGACACTAGCACCCAGGCATTGCTTTGAAGAAATGCACTTCAATTTATGATTAATTAATGTACCTGTAAAAAAAAAGAAACATTAGAAAAAAACCATATTTCTCTCTAGCACATGCTCGGCTTTGGATAGTTGGCAATTTGGTGGCATAAGAAAATCTGCCTCACAACTTATGAAATCCCTCCCCTGTTTGGAGTACACTATAGTGCTTATCAAGAAATCATTCCATCACAAAGCTTTTCTTATTTGGACATGTTTGTACTTCCCCTCAAGATCGTGGTTGATTTGGCAACACATATTACATTGAGAATGACTCATCATAAAATTATTAGTAGCACAAACTAATTGAACCCCATTGAACATAAGGGACTTTATAACTTATGCAACAAGGGCTTGCTCTGCTCTAATTTTATCCTCTAACCACGGGTAGAATTTAATGAACTCTGCATTTTCTATAATCTCTAACTCTCTTCGCTCACAACTCAAGTTGGAAAGTATATCTGCTAATTTATTTCCCTCACGATATGTGTGAGAAATGTAAACATCTTCAAATAAAGACAATAATGACCAGATTTTCCTAAGAACATATCCTACCTTCCAATTGTTTATCTTCTTTTGCTTGCATGCATTTACAATTAGCAATAAATATCCTTCTACATGAAGCTTATTGATGTTTAGGTCTTTTTCCATTTTCAAGCCATGTAATAACGCTTGAGCCTTTGCCATATTGTTTGATCCTTTATTCAAATGAATTGCTTTAGTTGCAAATAATGTACCTCTCCAATCATGTATACAAAATATTGCTCC
>VDFB02337850.1:148380-216307 GCA_007258455.2 Sequoia sempervirens
ATTTCCTTGGGTAGTGCACGTTTTTGAGATTCAGTATTTGACATATGTAGAGATGTGTGAATTAGTTTGAACACCCAATTACTATGAACGGGTTGTGTGATTTAATTTGAGCACCCGGTTACTACGAATGAGATGTGTTGTTCTTTGCAGAATGGTTGATATTTGTTGTCTTTTTTTTTTTGTGCGCACTGTCTACCCTTGGGTTGTGGAATATGTTTTTGTGTTGTTGATAGGGGAGTGGATTTCAACGGTGGCCGGGACACAAAGTGGTCCCATGACAACTCGTGTGAAAGTCAGTTTAATCAGTGAAAATTAAATAACCTTTATTAGGGATAGAGTACCTTAATGTATTTAATCAGATAATTTAGCTTCGCTCATTGGCTCACGGGCTAGTATGAGACTTGAGATGAGTCGGGAAGACTTAGAATGGCAAGATTGTTATCTTGTCTTCTCGAAAGATAATCGATTCCGCATTGGTGTGCATGTGGGGCCGAGCTTGTAAGATGTTACTAGGATAACCCAAGATGGGGGTCGGGATCTAGGAAGATCTTCTTTGGATAACCAATGCAACCTTTGTGATGACACTCCTATGACAACAGTCGGTTTGTATTGTACAGTGGCTGTAATTGATTCAGTGGTTCTAGAAGCAATGTAACCTTATGTTTTATGTTTATTGATACAGTGTTGTTTGTGTTTATTGGTACAGTGTTGTCTTGTATGTTGCTTGTGTCTAGAGGTAGTAGGTTTTTCTTGGTTACCAATTTACTATCTCCTAGCACGGGGGTTGGGCCTACGGGTACCACATGGTTGGGTGACATGCACCTTACACTGTTGGGTTTTCTCTTCATGCTCGTGATGGCGGGATCTTCTAGTTCGATGAGCTCGTGTGTTCTATGGATTTGTACTTCTCTTTTATTCATTGTAACAAAGGGACACTATGTATTTGTATTCCTTATTTGTGATCAATGAGGATTCCTTGTACTGTAATTGTAACATTATGTATAATCTATTCATTGTTGGATTAAATTGTATATATCATTTTTAAGTGGTGTTGTATCGGTGGAAATATGTTCATTACATTTCCATGTTTAAGTTATTATGCTATGGGTTAATGCTTTGATGTATGATGTTATCAGAGTTAATTTCATATGCTATGTTTTAGAATAATTTTGTAAGTTGTGAAGTTCACACATAGACGCGTTGCGTGGCCTAGAGGATGTATGTGTTAGAGTAGTTTACTTCACTCGTCATTGTTACTCTTTAAAAAAAAAATAGTTGTGCTTTCGTAGTGTTGCATCGTCCTCTAGGTTGTGGACGGGGTTTTACACTTTGTGCAAATTTAAGTTATTAATTTACACTCTCAAATCTGCCCATCCAAATTATAGGCCACACAACCCCTTTCTCTTCCTTGCGTGGATGTTAATTGTCTTCATTCTTGTTCCCTCTTCATTTCTTCCTGAATGGCCATCAACATTCTTTTCTCCCCTTTATGCCTCAGATATTCTCCTCATATTCTCTTCAACAGACGTGACCTTCTCTTCTACTGCCTTTGTCTTTATTTGCTTATGCAATCCAGCACATCCCTCTTTGTAACATGCCATGGTTTTTAAACTCAAGAAAAACAATACTTCAATATTTTGCGCAATGCTTCAACCTCCTTTCGTCTCCTGTGAGTTTCATCCATTCCAAATTAGATCTGCCTTTTCTTAGTATTCATTATGTAGCGTAGTCCTTTATTTCCCTGCTCTACCTCTATCATTTCAGCGCACCCAATCCACATTTCTCAAGACTCAAACATTGTTGTTCAACTAACACAAATTTTAAACATTATTATTCTATTTTTGAACATGGTGCAGGTTTTCTTCCTCACCCATTCTCCATCATTTGCTCTTGGTCACTTATATTTTCTCATACCAAAGACGTGACCCTTGGGTTTTGCATTGGCAATGAATATCGAAGCCAAAGGTTGCAACCCTTCGGCTTCATGTCCGCATTTGTCTTTTTACCATTTTTGGAAAAATAAGATTTATTTAATTTAATTACCTTCAATGCCAGAAAAATATGAACAATAAAAGTATTCGAAATTGCCAATAAACTATTTGCAGATGGAACTCAGACTGTAATACAAAATATGACGTTTGTCAAATGTGAAAAAACATCAATCAACTTTTGCTCCCGACCACCAAATCAAATGGAGTTACCGACCGAGAAAAGAGAACCAAAATCAAAATGACAAAACCAAACCAAATTTTTTTGTTGATGTTGATCGTCTATTGACTGGGATGCTCCTACATAACATTTTGACAAAGATCAAGAAAGAGGAATTGTGGAGTTTGAAATTTATTTTGTGCTATTTTGGTGCATTGAAGCTTCCTGTAGAGAGTGGTAGCAACTTCCCTATCCCTTATCTTCTACACAATAGATAAAGTTTCTATATTTACAACTCCCATTTCCCTAGCATTATAGGCAAGCTTTATGAATTTTCAAAGTCATTTTGGATTGTTCTAGTGGATCAGATTGAGCATATTATGCAATATATTTTATACTAAATGTTTTAGCTATTGGCTTGTACTTTACCATAGTACAACAATCATTTGGGAGTTTTTAGTCTTTTCCACAAAAAAAACAATGAATTGGTATTACATGCATCCATGAATTTAGTGTTTGGTGTACATAATTTTGTAATCTTTGAAATAGCAGGCTATAGAGATATAGAAAAAAGTTCTTTAAAAATGAGCAAAGAGGAACTTTGAGTGTTTTTACTTCCTAGAGTTTTAGTTCATAGATCCCAATAAAATGAAAATAAAGTAGATGAAGTTTTTTTTATACAAGTATGATTTTTGACTTTATTGATTTAGATCGACCTATATGTTTAGCCGATAGGCTATATTATGTATGAGCTTTTGGCTTGAAACAAGTCTCATGCCATAAAACAACCGTGGTTTGCCGCTTACCTCATGCCGGAATATTGCGAACGGTACGGTCAGTTTCCAGTCGTTTTCGTTGTGCGTTGGTGGAGCTGGTCGTTCTCCTTTAAATGTTTGAGAGACATTTATTTTTACTATTGACATTCCTTTTTACACTGCACAAGAGAGATTCATTTTTTTTATTGAACACCGACTTGGTTTTGATAGCGCACGGTGATTGATTTATTTTTTATTCATGCCACCGGATAGTTCTCTTGGCCAACAAAAATCGTTGTCTTTCATTCCCTCGGTTGCACTTCAATTTCAGGAGCATTCACTTGGTTTCACCATCACAAAAGTTGCTTGGAAACTTGTGTAAACGCTCATAAATCTTTGAAAAAGAAGAAAAACTGTAAACCCTTTGAGAATTAGCTCATCGCTAATCGGTAAGTTCTTCAATTAAATCATGTTTTCTTTGTTACCCTAGGTTTATATGGTTTTCTAAATACTTTCTTTTAAATTTGTAAACCCTATAGAAATGGCAGAAGCTACAAATGGGGGCTCAAAACCCTCAAAATCTTCTGGCAGCGGCTACGAAATAAACGTAGAAAGCTGCACTAAAAGATTGAATTTTTTTATGGCCACTGAGCTTCTGGGGCACGTGTGAAGCAATGACGGTTTCTGCCCCTCCATCATCTGAATATTTGTGTTATTTGAAGTCGTCGACATTTAACATATGGCTTTTAGGGTACAAGTTTCCTGAGACCGTTTATCCAGTTGCAATATAAAAGTATGAGGAAAAAATAACCTTACAAACTGGAAAGTGGCTAATAGCTCAAAGAACTTGATTATGTTGTCCTTAGTGATGGAAGGACCAGGCTTCTGAATATTTGTTTGGGATGTAGCTGATGGTTTTCGTTTGGCAACGGGAGAAAAATCCATGTGTACCTGATATACCTTGGTAGTATGTACCAACTCTTTGTTCTTTATAAATTCCCCTGTTTTGAATTGTAGCTGATTTGAGTTTACTCTTCCTTTAAATTTGTCTATAAGAACTCAGGTACCACATTTATTTTCTCTAGTCACTTGGTCAAGGTCTAAGGTTATGGATGGTGCCCTCGAATTTCCCTGGCCAAAATTGCTGAAAGCAATTATGGTCACCAAATGATGTTCATAGCTTGAAGCCTCTGCATTTCCATACTAAATAATAAACAATTATCCCTGATTTTCTCAAACAAATTCCAGTATCTGTAGTTGTACCACAAACAAGGTGTGAGTACTTGGAAGGTTAATCACTGTGTGCACTTAGCGCCCACTTTTTGCTCTCATTGCTTTTACTGTTGCATTTTCTAGGCTGAGAAACTTGACCTGATGAGGGATCCAGTTTACTCAAGTATCTTTGCCTGAGTAGAAGTTGACTGTGGGTGCACATGCAGATTTACTCCATGTTTTCACCTACTTGCCGTGGGGCCTCAATTTCATTGAACATACAAGTGATATTGGCTGGAAATTGCGAGTGTGTGAAGTATCAATTTCTTGATGTTATATTTTACGTGCATTAATAAAATAAATTCTTTGCATTGTCAATTATTTGAATACAAGTTTCTCATCATTTGATTCAAATTGGCGGTGTCAACTATTAGAGATCCAAACCAATAATTATAGATCCAGG
Source organism: Sequoia sempervirens (assembly GCA_007258455.2). Classification (NCBI taxonomy): domain Eukaryota; kingdom Viridiplantae; phylum Streptophyta; class Pinopsida; order Cupressales; family Cupressaceae; genus Sequoia; species Sequoia sempervirens. Next base: position 152,959 of record VDFB02337850.1, read on the forward strand.
CTTGTACTTGTCCAAAAAGTATGACATATTTTGGGCTTCCCAGCATCGAGCTGTTCCAACATCCTTCAAATTATTTACAGGTAACCCTTTTCCTACCTATCCACTTGAAAAATGTTGGAATACCTCATCTATTATCAATCTTTATTTCAAATTTTCAACTTTTCAGTTTTATAGTGAGTTCGATTTTCTATAGTTTCCAAACGAGTTATTTGGTTACTCTTTGAAATGAATACAAGAATAGGAACTAAAAGTGCTAGAGGATGCTAACCATGGTGTTTGGCTCAGCTTGAATTTTGAGGATTAAGCATTTCTTTTTACTTGACCAACATTTTGTACAAAGTGTAAAGTTTGCTTCATTTTAATTTTTAACTTTTTATTTGTTATATGGTGAGACAACTTCAACTTCTCAAATTTTGAATCTTATGCAAGCATATTCATAGGAATTTATAATAAAATCTGGCATTTAGAGTGCATTCTTTTTAGGATTTCATTTAGAGCATGTGATGATAAGGATGCACTGCAGGTGCTTTTTCTCACCAATTTGCTCATTTTCTCCCAAACAAAGATAAGCAAAATGTCATATTTCTGTAACAGAAGTAAATATAATATACAACGTTAAATGAAGGATTAAGCCCTAGTGTACTTTGAATGCAAGATAAGATATCTTTTCCTTTTTTTTCTGATTTGCAATGTAAAAGAGATAAAGAAGAATGCACCTTTACAAATTTGTACAAATAGGGATTTAATTTTTGCTGACTAGTGAATATATTCATCCAGATTCCCTGCATTGAGTGTTCAGAGTTTACACCTTTTATGGTATAGAAAACTGCATAATGGCACACATCCATATAAACATGAGTATGATAGCAGTTGATTGGTGCTGCTTAAATATTATTTTTCAAAAATGATTATGAGTTTTGTTGCACTTTTTCAGCCCCTTGTTCAGACCTTTCTTTGGGTTCTATCTTTGGAGTCAAATCTTGAGAACCATTATGTCTCCTTGGTCCTGGTAAATCAGTCTCATAGCCCCTCTCCTAAGAATCAATTCTACCAATTAGCAAATGAGAAACCTAAAATCTATACCGAACCCAAGACCTAATTTATACAACGACATGGCTCACACAAGCTACTAGTGACAGATCTTTTCTCAAGGAATCTTTACTCTTTCTCATACTAGCAAACAACAATGGACTGAAAATAAAGTGATAAACCCATAAATGTGAGTTGTAGATAGTGGAAGTGAAATTATAACTGTTAATTCTAACGTCTGGTAGGATTTGTGAAGTCAAATCTCTATAATTACCAGTAAAAATGATAAAAGCATGGAAAGCTCACTCATATCCTGATTTAGCCACCTTTTACAAGAGTCTTTCATAAACACTCTGGAAATACACCAACTAGATTTCTTCTCAAGTAGTAGGCCAGAATCCTGTCATTAGCAAACTCCAATTTGTACTTTCTTAATTTGCGTGGTTTTTTGTATTTGTATATATAAGAGAGTCCAATTATAATATTCCAATTTGCAAGAATGATGAAAATGTTTATTTCTCACCAATAACAAAATTAGAATCTAGTTCGTAGGTTGTGTTGCTTGTGCAAATTTATAAGATTGAGTTTTTTGTATTCAGCTGCATGGTACTTTCCTTTTTCAATAAAATTTTATGCAATGGTTCAAAAATTCATCATTTATTTAAAGTTAGAGTCTCAAACTGCCATATTTTTCATGAAATATTTGTCGTGCTTCTAAACAAAAATTACTTAAAATTATTAGAAATATTTTTCTACTCTGCTGATCCCAAAGAGCTTCGGAAATTAAAAACTATGTTTTTCCTTTAAATTAGCTTATATAATACCAGTACATCTTATTTGTTTTTGTATTAGAAAGATTTGGTAGCTATCCAATTAAGTTTCTTTTACAAATATTTATTTTTTACTTATTTTTAGTTTGGTATAGGTTGGAGGTTCCAGCTGTGGGATGGATTGCAAAAGAGGCTCCAGAAGCACAACTCTTAGAAGGTTGGGTCAACAAACTGAAGGAATCAAGTTTTCAGCTTGTTGATGTTAGCGCTAGATTTTCAGAGGTCTTTGTTGTTAAAGGATGATCTTTCTGAAGTTCTAGAATTGGTCTTTCTGTGTCAAGGCGGATTATATTCAAAATAGGAAGCATTTTCTAAGAAAAAAAATCTTTTGATCTATATGATATTACACTGTTATTAGTTGGATAATATCTTCATTGCTGTAAGATACTATTATGGTTAATTGTGTTGTTCAGATGTCTATGTTCATATAGCATTGTGTGCAAATGGGTTCATAGTGCTTTCTTTCACAATCAATCATCTCATAGGCTATAAAAGCCAAATAAGGTAGGTTGTTTGGTTTAAATGTTTAATCAAGACTCAATTTTCAGGATACCATCTTTAACTCATGGGCTCAAATATTTGGACACTTGGTTGATTGACTCTTTATTAGCTTCAAAAAAGAAGAAGGGAAAGAATATAGAAAAACGAAATACGCCCAACCATCAAATTAAATTCTTCATAGTTCTTGCATAGTCCCTTAGAGAAAAAAATTATAGAATAGGTATATATTTAAAAATCTATTACAATATACTCCATCCGAGAGGCTTGCAAATTATTGTTTCAATATATGAATGTAAACAATATGATGCTTTGATGGATGGCCACACCCTGTTCCAAAGCTCCCATTTTGGCTATCAGAGAGGATAGTAGGGAAGGTTGTGGAATTTTGCTTTACACCTGCCAATTGCATTTGCTTGAAAGTTTGTAAGGCCATTTCAGAAAATCCATTTTGTACATATCCTACAATAATTGACTAAAAAAATGGACCAAATTTTTCCATAATTGACCATCCACACCTCTTCGGCGTACCCATTACACATAGTTCTTGTCAGATTGCAAGATTTGAGTAGATCTGATAGACACTATTAGATTAGATCAGTAGACCAGAATCTGGTTGATTTGAAAGACAATTTAGTTGTAAAACAGTAGTTGGGTATGATTTATTTGCTTTCTTCTTCCTCTTCTCTGAATCGTTTTGTCTGTCAAACACCCATTTCAACTACATCTCTGCATCCTCCACATCAGTATTACAAGGCACCATCAGTATTACTTAATCAGCGTTTGCATAGCCTGAGAAATAAGTATGGATTGATCAATGGTTACCCACTTGAGCTCAAGGGTGGAGTTTCATGTTTGCAACCTTTGGGTTTTAATAATTATCATAAATCTACAACGTTTGTGGCTGAAAATAGATCATGGTTTCAGAACCAGTCCACTACTCTGTTCTATGGATTAAGAGCAATTGTTGTAAGTGAAGGGGAGGAGGTGTCATGGATTGATACATTGCTTCGAAGATGGCTAGGGCCATATGCCCATTTGGCTCAGCTGGACAAGCCCATTGGATCCTGGCTGCTTGTTTGGCCTTTCATGTGGTAAGTTCATTAAAAGTCTACTTTTTAAGATTTAAAGTTTTGTAAGTATCTGCGCTATTTATTTTCTCTAAACCCATGTAAAATCTCAACTTCATAAAAGTCTTAGCCACCTAAGAACATTTAGGCCACTGCAAAATGTGTTTCTGGTGTAGACTATGTAATTAGATGTATTCTCAGGTGAGATTTTTCTGATGAAACGATGTTCCTTTCCTTTCTATTTTCTATAAGTGATCTCATAACTACCTAAACTAGGGACAAATACTTACATCTTAGTTTACACATACATATATTCTTTTCATTTAATAAAGGAGTATGGAAAACATGCTAGAGGTGTTCTCTATATATTACAAGTAGTTTGTATTTAATTCAAACAAAATTGTATATATTTGGGAGTACGAAAAAAATGCCAAAGGTGTTCTCTACATATTATTGACATTTTCTATATAATTCAAACAGGCTAGAATGAACACATTTTATGTTTACTTTATTTTCTGATACAGATGGTTATACATCCATTATCTTTTCATAATTTCTATTTTCTGATATGAGATTAAAACTTTTTTTGTTCTGGTATTGGTGGCTGGCTTTATCTCCAAATATGTATTATATGCAACTTTGTAAAAATATACATACAAATTTATACAAGTACTAAACTGCATGTCACACCCCCTCTTACTTCTCTATATTTCTCTATCGGCGTAACCCTTGCACCCCCTCCGGTGCAAGTGCTAGTTTAGTACAGTTTTGAGTAATTAAAAATGAGGGTTCCTTCAATTGATGAATTCTTTATTATTGGAAAGATGTAGATAAAGATGATATACCTGTAGATGAAGACAATAAACACTTGTAGTAGAATTTTAATCGAGATAAATCTCAAAGAATATATTGAAAAACTAGTCAAATAAGGCTTTGATGAGTATTCTAAATTGTTTCATGACATGTAAGTTGTATTAAGTAGAGTTAGATAAAAAAATAAGGAATTGATTGAAAGAAATAAAAAACTAGGAGATACTCCACAAGACTAAATAATGAGAAAAAATCAATAAAAAAAATCTCAACCAAACAAAAAATAAGTTACAAGAGTTGTGTACAACATTCGTTACAATGAAAGAAGAATGTGATAAAGTTTGTAAGTAACAAGAGTAGGTAGAAGCTGCTCCATTACTTATTAAGAAGATACAATATGGATTTGAAGTTTACAAGGTTAATGATTGCATGAATTGCTTAATTTTCTTGGAACCATGGATCGAATCCAGAGAGCATAATGTCTAGTATGTTGTAAATGCAAATGGTTTTGAACTACCATTAATTTTATGTTTTCTTTTTTATTTTAATAGACAGGCATACAATTCTCATTGTCAATACAATAATCCAATAATACTTTAAATATTTCTTTGAATATTGATAAAATATATTGAGCGTATTATTGAATCATTTTATTAATAATAAAAAATTATATGTCTTCACGTTTGAAAACAAAAAAACATAAAGCTAATGTTAATTCAAATCCATTTGCATCTACAACATGCCAAACATTAATGTCTCTCTAAATTCAATCAAGGTTCCAAAAAAAATGGGCGCTTCCATGCAATCATTAACATTGTAAACCTTAAAACCATATTTTGTCTTTTTAGAAGAATTGTGGAGCAGCTACTGCATACTCTTGTTGCTTACATACTCTATCACATTCTTCTTTCACTGCAATGAATGTTGTACATAACTCCTACAACTTGCTTCTTATTTGGTTGAAATTTTGTTTGCTAAATATTTTTCATTCTTTAATCCTATGGAGCCTATCTTTCGACTTCTTATTTCTTTCAACCAACTCCTTATTTTTTGATTTAGCTCTACTTAATATGCTTTCCATGTGATGAAACAATTTAAAATATTCTATCACAATTAGATTTGATTAGATTTTGAATATATTCTTTGTGATTTATTTTTATCTAAAATTCTACAAGTGAAACTTTAATCATCTTCATCTACCTACAAGTATGTCCTCTTTAACTATATCTTTCCAATAAATGAAAAATCATCAATAGAAGGAACCCTCATTTCTAATTACTCAACACTATACTAAATAGATCGATCTAAATCAATAAAATTAAAACTTCATACATATATTATAAAAATATCTTCTTTCATTTCCATTTTCTTGGGATTTATAGTCTAAAATTTTAGGAGGTAAATAAAATTGTCTAAAGTTCCTCTTCACTCATTTCTAAGCACTCCTCTCTACCTCTAAAGCTTGGTAGATTACAAAATTACATTAAGCAAAGACTGAATTCATGGATGCATGTAACAAAACTTGTGGAGAAAGAAAATTAAGAAAATGTTTCAGTTTCAACCAGTTTTAACAATGTTGAATAATTTATGTATTCTCCAAAAGAGTCTATCCCTCTTTTAACAAGCTTCCATAAAGAATCAAGAAAGCAACCACCCTTTACGAAATACTAATAGATTTCAACAAATTTCTACATAGAGTACACATTTTTTTTGGTACTAGAGTTAATATACTTTAACACGATAACCCTAATTTGAAAGAGTTTGACAAAATTATTGTATTTATAAGAGTATAATAAAAAATGACACTAGAGTTTATTGTCGATATGTCTACTTTTTTCTCAAAATGTAAGGTAAATAAAATATGACTGGAATAATTCATGAGTAGAACTTAGCCCTAGAAAAAAGTAGAATATAAATGGCACTACACCAAATCTGGTTATTGGATACGAAGAAAGGAAATGACTAAATTCCATTGCATTGTTTTATTTTTCAAATGGTAAGCCAAACTTTACTTTGAATAAAAACATGTTCTAGGAAACAACAAAAACAACTCTTGTATAGTAGCATATAATTTCCACTAACAAATAGTTATTCCATCTATAATATTCATTCCACTAATAAAATGAGAACGAGATATAGTTTTAAAGGTAAATACAAAAAAATATTTATGACTGACCACAACTTATTTTGGAAATTAGAATGTTTTTTAGATACGAAAGCATTCACTATTAGTATGATAAAATCTTACCCAAAAACATGATAAAATATGATAAAATCCTACTCAAAAACATATCTATAAATGTAGCACCATAGTGGTGGCTTGGAGCTATCATAACATCATTATGAGCTTGGAATCAATTATGTCTGATGTAAAGTTGCATGTGTCATTTATATAAATCAAGAGTTTGTATGCTCTGTTGATGTTTAAAATGGTATGTAATAATGTAACTTTGTAATTCATTTGCAGTAAAAAAAATATTTTATGTGTTTAATATTTATTCAAATTATACAAGTAATTAGCAATAGTATTAATATTTGTAGTTGTAGCAGTTGTACATAAACTTTAAAGGAGTTTCAATGGATATACTAGTAGAAAACTATATGTATGTTCATATGTTACCGAGTATGTGTTTGTGCATGCATAGGGCACAAGTTGAAAGTAACAATAAGTGCTAAATAATGGAATGAAAAAAACTTAGACAAATCAAATTTTTTTAGTCAAGAAATTAAATATAGTTTATTTATAAAATAGTTTTTTGCAGATTTAAAACATAAAGCAATATAAATGAAAGAAGAGAGTTGGCATGAATTTGACAAAAAACATTAAAAATAGAAATAGGATGATGTCAAATCAATATTTATACCTGACATTTTGGAAGCTTTTATCATTAAATGGTAGCATGTTTACCATTAAACATGTAAAATGTCACTCTTTCTAGGGTTTCAGAAAATGTTGTGACTCTTGCTATGGTTTGCTGAAATGTTATTTTTGATTTGGCATTTGCAACCTTAAGTTACTAGATTATGATAATTAGTTTGACTTTGCTTAAATGTAAATAGTTATGGATGATTGTTTTGATGCTTGATAAGAAATTTTCCTTTTTGAAAGGGTTATGCATTTTCTTTTATAGTTACACATACAAAACTATGATAATTGGTCTTATCCACAACTAATCTTTTCTTTTATTTAATGTTGTCATCTAAATTTATTTTCTTTTAATTGAAAATATTCTTAAAACTACTCATTATTTCCTTGTCTTTGTACTATTCTTCTCAGGGTGTAGGGTTGGAGAGGCCTATTTCTTGTAGAAGCATTTTTGTGTTAAATTTTGTTTCATCATATTTTTCAAATTGATAGTATATGTAACATGGTTGAACACTAAAAATGCTTTCACTAAAATAAAGGCTTTCCAATGTGTTGGTTTTTCATTTCGAACTAGATGTCATAAATAATCTATATGATTGTCATTCCCAATCATCTATAATTTTGAGGGATTGGCCAACGAAGAGGTGAAAGTTTCAAATAACTTTCTCTCTACACTTTGGACTTTGCAAAACTTGAAAGGAAAATTCCTTACAATCTTGTTGAAATTTTCCTATGCCAAAATCTCTTAAACACTACAATATCCTTTAAGGTTTTAAACAATTAACAAAAAGAGAACAAGAAAAGACATGAAACTTCAACAAATAACTTGAAATTAATTGAAAGATTGTGAGTGTTCTTAATGCAGGGCATGGAGTTAGAATAGATGTAATTGAAGTTGTTTAACATTGTTCTATCCAAATATCAAAGAGGTTTAGAACAATGCCTTACACTATTGTAGTCAGAGATTGCTAATCAACTCTACTTCAAACTATTTGTATTACTTCATATAGGTATTTTTTCTTATTTAAGAATTTAACTCATTCTTTGAATTAGAGGGAAAATAAGAACAAACATCAAAGGAAAGACAATGATGATGAGATAAAAGATCTTTGATCATTTTTACTTGCATTTTGTATAAAATGTATATCGGGAGATAACTGTCCAAAAAATTATGCCATTGTATTTAAAAGATTCTAGTACAATTAAGCAAAGCCTATAAACTACATACAATTTAGGCTCAATACCCAAGTAAAAGACTTAAATTCTATTCTCTGTATTCTGGGTTATAAAATTTCTTGAAAATAATGTTCCACAATATCTGAACGAAGACTTATGTGGATGTTGATTAGGCATATAGGACAAAAAGAATGTTTCACATCATCAGAAACCTCTACAATTTTGGAAGCTAATTGCACTTCTTGTCCTAGGAATTATATTCCTCTTCTAAAGGCTCACTTGAATTCCATAAGTTCATCCAATATACTTTTGTAAGCTCCTTATTTTCTCATCAATGAATCTATCTACTTGTCAAAATCTTTCAAGAATCTATTTGTGTCCCATAAATTATAGATACAACTCTTGATGGAGTCAATATCTATTCAAATGTAATTGAATTTGTTTAACGGTATATCACCCAAACATTAAAGAGCTTTATAGAGAAATAAAGAAAAATAGGTTTGGGGAAAAGAGGATTCCCCAAAATGGTAATGGATGGACCAATTCTCCTTTATTTTATTAGAAAATGAGATCCACACAAATAATTGACTATCAAAATTTAGGTGAATCAAATCAAAGTGTGAATCTATAGATTTCATTTTTGTGCAAGGATGGGGGTCTTGGTTAAACAACACTTTTGGGAGAAAAACTAAAACTAGTAAATCAACACCAAAATGCAATCCAACACTTGGAATAGATTAAACTTAATATTGACAAATCAAAAATCATATCACAAATAAGAGAAGGGCAGGATGATGTTTATTAGTCACCAAAAGTCAGTTTCTGAAGTTGATCTGGGATTCATTCACCCAAGGGAGAATGGGTCTCAAATTAGGTTTTATATGCAACTTTTGGGAGCCTCTACTATAGATTTGAATCCTTCAATTTTCCTAGGTTTGAAATTTGGAAAGTCAAAAATAAATTCTGTAGATGAATTTCTATGAGAAGATGACAAATTTGACAACTTTTTGGAACTTTGACAACTTCTTCAAATTTTCAGTTCAAAGGATCTTTAAGATTTCTTCCACCTAAATCTGCAAACACAAATCAAGAGGGGAATTTTTTTTGTTTTTGGTGAATGGGGGTTTGCCTTGGTCAAACCCCATTTTGGTAATCAAACCTTGAAATGAATAAAAACATGAAAGATGGAATGAAGAATGAACAAAGCAATGTTACCACTCAACAAACCCTTAATAAACCTTGGAATGTAGATCTACAACTTGCATGAAATGGCTTCAATGGGTGTGGATCTTGAACCTTGGACCTTGTTTGAAATAATGATTTTGAATGCTTGAATGGATCATGAAACCTACATCACCATATTAGCTCCAATCACATGCATGATGCAAAAAGACTTTGATACGACAATTGGATCTTGAGTGCTGTAATAAATATTCAATAAATTTTCCTTTGAATGCCTTTGATCACAAACTTTGTTATAGGAATGCTCTCTTCAAAATATTTTAGCAAAAATATTAGGTGAAACATAGTGAAATAAGCATATATCTATAGATATGTATCCTCAAGTTCCCGAAATTCAAATATCACAAGCCGACATTGAAATATAGATTTGAAAACATTAAAATACTGCCAATATCAAAATTTAAATTTAGGTCCTAGGTCTAGGGCGAATGGGTCCTAGGTCCCTAACCTAGGACACACATTGCTCAATGAGAAGTGTCATGTTAAGGCATTAATGAATGTCGGGTTTCCCCTTCGAAAAATGTAATTAAATAGGCTTGGAAAATGAATTAAAGGGCCAATTAAGACAATATTAAGCACAATTAATTAAAGGAGTCCTAAATAAGTGTGAAAGTGTAAAGTAGTACACTTTACAACACTAAAATAAGGCACAATTATGTCTAAATTAACATTAATTCCAAATTAAGTGTGAAAATATAAAAGGGATACATTTTTCTACTCTACATTTAGCCCCCACTTTAGTGAGAGGATAACCTTGTGCCAAACTCACACTAAAGTAGATATTCAAAACTTATGTATGCAATAACAACAAGATCACTCAATCATACAACATCAAAGACTAAAAATAAAAGGTAAAATTAAAAAAGGCCAGATCAAACCTCGAATGTCCAACGCGATGTGGAACATGCCTCCACTATTTGTCCAAAAATGTTCACAAGCGGAACTCGATGTCCACTATGCAAACAACAATGCACGTTCACTCCAAGATAATGGAACCTCAGGCTGCCCACCAAGTGAGCCCTGAAGGGTGACAAATGAGAGAATATTATTAGGCTCCCATACCATATCAAATCTATCCCTCTGACAACTTCAAAAGGCATAACAAGCTGCATTATGCTAAGCACCTATGAACAAACAAGGCAAGGCTCCACAAACAAGCAAAGTGTGTTATGCTTGGTGGCCTTGAAAAGGGTTCGAGCTTCACAAGGTTAGAAAGTTGTGTTATGCTAAACACTTATGAACAAAATACAAATAAACATGTTCATGTAAGGTCTCTTCTTAGGGAACATGGTGCCTAATGTCTCCAAGAGAGGACAGTTCAAGGATAAAAGATTCACAATCTTAGGGAATGCAACACGTAGAATCACCATTAAGAGGAAAGTTGTATGCCAAGAAATATCACGATCTCAGAGGAAATCAAACCCAATGACACCACCAATGAAAAGATGCATCACAAAAAGAAAGAAAATTACACAATGAAACATAAGGAATGCCAAAAATTTCAAAATAATAATGTCATGTATGCCCCCACTTTAAAGAAATTGCTAACACCATTGTTGTGAGCAATTACTTTAAAGTAGCAAATAATCAATGCTAACCAATAAAGAGGACATGAGAGATTATTCAGAAAGCCCTATGCTAAGTCATATGTTTCCAAATGAAGCTACATCATGAAGAGGGGTTTCCCCCAAAATGAAATCCAAAACACATAAGGGATCTACAAATTCAAGGTTAGTATGTCTTTGCTACAATGTGATTATAGAGCTCGAAAATGTCATCATTCCTCAAATACTCGCAGAGCAAGGAGAATGACACACAAAGAGTGAAAAAAGAAAGAAAAAGATTTTGGGTCCATATGGAAGAGACCTCTGTATCGTTGGAAGCTAGGATTCGATCCCACGGTTGATCTCAACAAGTTAGCCCTGGTGTGTGGGTCCGTTTGTCAGGTCTGTCTTTAGAATATGGGATGAATCCATATTCAAATGTATTGGGGACTCCTAAGGCCAGTTCATCACTTTAGACTGCATTACTAAGTCCAAATCCAGGTTAATATTTTTTCATTTTTGTGTCAATATCAAAGTGCATAAGTCTCTGCCTGCTTCTATGAAGCTCTATTCTAAGTTTGGTTCTTGGACCCAACAAGCTTGTTATAAGAATGTCATAGTCTACTACCAGAAATATGCTAAACCTGGTCACCTAATCTTGGATTGTAAATTATCGTTAAAACATGTTCCTAACCCTAGCGAGTTTGTTGTTGATGACCACTACCCTTTCGAAGATGACATTTTGAAGATTGTCAACTCCTCGGTCAAGTCTGGCTCTCTTAAGTTGGTTGACTACCCGATTAGTTCTGATACCCTCAAATATGAGGATGATTTATCCTTTACAAAATCAGGTTTGGTTCCTGCTGCTCCTACTCCAACCAGAGTCTTGGATCTTCCTGATGATGGGGTTCTTGGGATACCCCTTTTACATGATGCTCTTTCCTCTAGCCAGGTATGGGGGTTTTTTGGTGATGAAGGTGACATCTTGAAGGAAGAAGGGTTTGAAATAACAATTGGATTAGTAATGACTGGTGGTGAAGAAGGTGAAATCCTGGAAGAAGAGGCTTTAAAAGGAAAAGTTGAGTTAGTTAAGATGGATTCTTTGGGTTTGACGCAGGAAAAAGCAATAGAGGAGGAGTTCTGGTCAACCCTAAAGAAAAAGGGGAAACAAAGGAAAGTAGATGTGGGTGGTGACTCTAAACTTGGTACGTCCAACTAGCAACTGACCAAGAATAGGGAGACAACAAAAGAGATAACCATAGGTAAACATAGGACATTGGAAGTGTCCTCAAAGAAGGGTAAAAAATGAAGGTCTTGTCTTGGAATGTGAGAGGGATAAATAGCTCTTACAAATAGCTAGTGCTGAAAAACTATGTGATGGAACATAAGATTGATGTTTTTCTTCTACAAGAAATCAAATGAAGAAAAAGAACTTTGGTAATATAGCTATGTATATTTGGTCGGTTTCCTCTTCTCTTGTAGTGATGCTAATGGGGCATCTGGCGGGCTTGCTGTAATGTGGAATCCTAACAGGATGGTTGGTTCTAAATTTTTTCAATGTCAGAGTAGTGTGGGGCTCAAGTTTTCTCACCTGGGAGGCTCTTGGTCGCTCATCAATGTCTATGCCCCTAACCAAAGGAATGCTAGGAATTCCCTTTGGCAGGATCTTACTAATTGGATAAAAAATAACAGGGGGTGTCATTGGTTGGTGGCTGGAGACTTCAACTCTCCTTTGTATCCTTTGGAGAAAAGTTGAGGACTTGTGGACTATTCTGACATCATGGTTGATTTGGCAATTTTTTTGAGTAACACCGACTTGGTTGACATTGACTTGCAGGTTCAATCATTCACATGGACCAATATGTTCCTTGGGGATGGTTTGATCCAGGTCAAACTTAACATATTTCTTTGTTCTCACAATTGGATGGCTTTGCTTAGTGCTAATTTGCTTGCCTTGCCCCATACTGTCTCTGATCATAACCCTCTGTTGTTAGTCATGAATGAACTATTTGTTGTGGAACCCTTTCCTTTCCAATTTGGGATTATGTGGAACCAACCAGATTTTAGGAATAAAGTTGTTGAATGGTGGAATATCCTTGTACATGGCTCCCCCATGTTCACGATTTTTAACAAACTTAAGCATGTCAAAAATATGGTGAAGGGTTGGAATAAGAGAGTTTTTGGGGATGTCTTCTAGAAAAAAAGAGTCTTAGGGGATAAGATAAAGGTCATACAAAAAATAATGGAAGAGAGGGATGTTAGCCTACTGACTTGTAACTAGGAAAGAGAGAGTCGATTGGAATGAGAACAAATTTTAAAGGAGTCCATATATTTTGGAAACATAAATCTAGAGTCCAATGGCTGCAGGAGGGTGACAAAAATACCTCCTTTTTTCATGTTTCTACCTTTAAACACAAGAAAAGGAATCATATAACTAATCTTCAAAATGAGTAGGGGTTCATGGTCAACACACCCACCCAAATTGGGCTTTTGGTGTCTGGATACTTTCAAAGGGCTTATTTGGCTCTTGACGAGGCTTCCAATTTTGCTATGGACAACCTACTGTTGGACCCTCTCCCTTCCACCCTAACCCAGGATGATAATAAAAAAATACTGTGTTGTCACTCTCGAGGAAGTCTGAATGACTGTTTTCAATATGGGTGCCTATAAGGCACCTGGCTCGGATGGGTTCCCCTATCTTTCTTCTAGATATTTTGGGATATTTTTGAGGGGGACCTTGTCTTGGTAGCCAAGTATTTCTTCAAATTTGGTAAGATACTCAAACAACTGAACCGCACATTTATTTCCTTGGTTCCCAAGGTTGTTGAACCTTAATCTATGATTGAATTTAGGCCCATGTGCCTCTGTAATACCATTTACAAGATCTTCTCTAAAATTTTGGTGAACCTCTTGAAACCCTTTCTTGAAAGAATGATAAGTCCTACCCAAAAAGGTTTTGTTCTGGGTTGTCATATCTTGGATGCCGCCATAACCACCCATGAAATTTTACACTCCATGGAAAAATGCAACAATGCCAGTATGGCCTTCAAATTGGATATTTCAAAAGCATATGATAAGGTGTTATGGGACTTCATTCCCAAAGTCCTATCTAAGTTTGGATTTAACCGGATGGTGATTAACCTCTTGATGGAATGCATTACCACTGTGAGATACTCCATATTGGTTAATGGGCCCCCCTTTGGTTTCTTCAATACTGGGAGGGGTATCAGACAAGGTGATCCTCTCTCGCCCTATTTATTTATCATGGTCGTGAATGTGTTGAGTAGGAATATATCCAAACTGCTATCAGAGGGCTTCATAAAGGGGGTTAAACCTACCACTTCGCTAGAACCCATTGTTATCTAAAAGTTCGTTGATGATACCATACTCTTCGAGAAGGCTTCTGTGATTGAAACCAAAAAATGGAAGAGTTTCCTTAGTAATTATGTTGCTTGCTATGGCTAGTGTATAAATTATAATAAAAGCATGTTTACTTCTTCAACAACACTCCTCTCCAAGCTCAGGTGACTTCTGTCCTAGGTTGTGTGAGTGGCTCTCTCCCTTTGGTGTATTTAGAGCTACCCATTATTGTCAAGGAGGTCACTCCTACCTTTTAAAACACTGTTTTAGAAAGGATCTAGAGGAATTTGGTGGGGTGGAAAGGCTCCATTCTCATCCATGTTGGAAAGATGCAACTTCTATCTGCTGCTCTTCAAGGGATCCCTATCTACTTCCTTTCTATCTTTAAGATCTCCAAATATATAGCTGAGAAGTTTGAAAAAATTCAAAGGAACTTCTTATGGTTTGGGACAAAAGAAAAGAAGAAGTTTGCTCTAGTTAGTCGGGACAAAGTTTGTATGCCTAAATCATGTGGTGGGCTTTGAATCAGAAATGTCCAATGCACCAGCAAAGCTTTACTTGCTAAGGTTGGTTGGGACCAATTAAGGAATAAAAACGACAAGTGCAAGATCATGAATTCTAAGTATCTTTGGAATAGACCCATGATTAAATTCCTCTTTGATGATCACCCTATTGGATCTCTAGCATGGAAGAACATTTGCAGAATGTAGGGGTTACTAATGTCTAGGATGAAATGGAAGCTTGGGAATGGTAATAACATCAAATTTTAGGAGGACCCTTGGTTGCTTGACTCCCCCCTGTTGCACTCTAATTTCAGGAACCTTATGAGACTTGCACAACTATTCTTTGGTAAGTATATAAGTGACTACCTCCTTGGTCAGTTGGGTGCTAGGTGGTGGAAAATTTTGTTTATTTGCTGCCCTTTGTCCCCTGAGTTGTTAAATCTAGCTAAGTCTCTGCAAGGCTTGCTCTCCCTCACCAGATTACCTCTATCGAACATTGAGGATGAATTCTACTAGATCAAAGATAGGCAGTGAAATCTTTCAATCATAACGACTTACAATCTCTTCTCGGTGCAAGGTGATGATAACAGACCCTGGAGACAAGTCTGGAATAGGCACATGATTTAGAAAATCAATTTATTTTGGTGGATGTCTTGTCATAAGAGGATCCTAACTCAGGATAACCTGAGGAAAAGGGGATTTCAGATCCCAAATAGGTGTTTGTTGTGTAAAAGCAATAAAGAGTTTATTGATAATTTATTATTGCATTGCTCAATTGTTGTTGGTGTTTGGGAGCTGGATTTTGAGAAGCTGGGAATCCACTGGACTATGTGTAGGGACATCAAATCCTTCATTTTGGGTTGGTTAGGTCCCTTTCAACATCCTATCCCTAGAGAGATTTGAAACCAAGTCCCCCCCATCATTTGTTGGTGCTTGTGAAAAGAGAGAAACAATCGAGTATTCAGGAATATTGAGATGAGTCCTAAGGAGGTTTTTGGAATAGGGCTAGTGCTTATTTATGAAAATGTTTTGATTTACAATGGGAAGACCTTGGAAAAAGCTCCTACTAAGTGGGAGATCAAAATGGCTAAAGCTTGGAACAAGAATCTAGAGATCAACTCCTTTGACATCTCTAAGGCCCATGATAGACAAGACATGATTTGGAAACCCCCGGATCGTGGGTGACACAAACTCAATTTTGATGGTGTGGCCAAGGGGAAACCTAGTAGGGCTAGCATTAGGGGCATTATCAAGGATAGCAGGGGTAACTTTGTGGTTGGTTACTTAGGGGGTATAGGGATTTAGATCTCCATGAGTGTGGAAGCCAAGGCACTACTAAAGGGTGTCCAGTTAGCTGTTACTATGGGGATAAAGAAACTGCACATAGAAGGGGATTCCAATTCGATGATTGATTCTATCAAATTTGGAAGATTATTAGGATGGAACACCAGAGAAATCCTTTTAGACATAAATCACATGGTGTCGAAGTTGGATATGAAGATCTTTACTCACATCTTTAGAGAGGGAAATCAAGTTGCTGACACCTTGGCTAATCTTGGCTCCTATTGGAGCGTTTCCAAGTGTTGGAGGAGTATTGGGAACTTATCGCCAAAATTGAAAGGTATTATCCTTAAGGAACAAGGCACCTTAGTTACCCATGATGTCATCTAAAATTGTGATTGTTAAGGCTTTATGGGTGGTTCACATATTTATTCTTTGGGTGATGTGGATGAAGATGGATGATGAGGTGTTAAATATGTGGAAAATTTTGAATAATGGGGTGAAGGTTGTGGTTACGGAGCTAATAATGAGAAGTGATGGGAAGTACAATGGGTTAACGACTAAGTTTGGTTGGGCCATACAAAAATTTAATTTGTGGTCTTGTCATAGCCCCCACATACCTTTACAGACTTCCAATTTCAAATTTGATGTGACTAATTCTTATCATGTGGAGCTCATGCTAAGTCCCATTGACACTGCTAAAAATTTTCTTAAGATAAAAGGTAGATACTTAGGGAAGTCTAAATTTGGCCGCGTGACCATTTATCATCGGTACTTGTGCAATTGCAACTTGGAAGGAAAACCTATCAATGTCATCATTTTTGCAAACTATGATGCTAGTATTTAAAGATTTTCAATTATGGGCCCGCAAATATTTCCTTTTTGGAAATAAATCTTGGCATGTGTAATCTATAGATCATCTTGATTGCCTAGATTCATTCTAGCTGGCTTAAAAGAAGTGTTTTTTGGGTGACCTCTCACATTAACAAACATTTTAATTTCTTTCTCTCGCAGGATTCCTGGGATATTAGAGTGAAGTGCAAGAAAATGGGTGGTGACAGGGTGAGGACAGAGTTGGATAATTGTGAGGAATTCCAAAAGGATCCTTTGGTTTGGCATATCTTTGTCGAAGGTGGATTGGTGCCGTTAATTGAATGCTTGGTTGGTCGTGATGAGAGGATGTCAACACAATTTGTGAGCTCCTAGAAAGATAGGAGGGTTACGATGGGAGGTATCTCCTTCGAGGTCAATAAGGAGGTTATTGCTCAGGCGACTGGGCTCTCTTTCACTAGGAAAGAGTACACTAAGCTCACCAAGACCCAGTACAATGAAAGCATCAATGCTTTCTTCAAAGAAAATGAAAAACCAGTCCGCTCCCAATCTTGTTTCAAAAGAGAAGCTCTTCCTCGGCCTTGGGACCAAGTTTGTCTGACTCTAATGAAGTATATGACTTTGGAGGGTAGACATAGGGTTTTCTATTATTATCACCTACCTCTTTTAAATCATCTTCGCCACAAAATGTTGTTGAGTTTTCCTTTTTTCTTACTTGTTGACTTAGAAAAATCTGTTGAGAAATGTTTGGATACTGCTTCCCAAAACCCTAAAGAAACACCACCCCTACCACTCCACCAGGCCCTCATCCTAAGTCTTTATCATTTCCATCTGGCTTTCTTCCCACCCAAACCAATTTTTGTTGTTTGTATTGAGAAAGTTGAACCCCCTATTTAGACCAATGTAAGTCCCTCTCCAGCTGAGTCTAAGGGCCCCAAAAGGAAAACCCCTCTGGTGAATACTGAAACCCCCAAGCCTAAACCTCCCACAAAAAAGAAAAAGGGTGGTGTGGGGAATGCTCAGTTGAAAGTGATGATTGGGTTTTGTGAGCTCAAAAATTCTCTCCACAAGTCAAACAACAAACCTGTAGCTAAGAAAAAAGTAAAAGAAGAGGGTAAAGGCCAGGTGGAGCCTTCGGCCATAGACAACGAAGGGAAGAATATTGTTGGTAAAGATTCCAAGGGGGACACCATGGTGGCTACTACTATGGAGACGAGGTTAGAGAATACCAACATTAGGAGATAATGAAGGCTGGAAAAAAATAGTAAGAAAGTGTCGGTTAATGATATTTCCAGTGATGAGGAGCAGTCTGATAGTAAAGGAAAGAGGAAGGAGGAAGACACAGAGGAGGAGGAGGAATTTGTTGAAGGGCCTAGTCACTTTTCTGACTTCAACAAGATGCTCAAGGATGATTCGATGACCCAATCCTTAGACCCTCAGGCTATGGAAGAAGATAATGCGAAGACCGTGGACAAAGTGGAGGATTATAACATGTCGATGGAGTGGGTGAAGAAGCTCAAGAAGAAATTCACTGGATTGACTTGATCCATTTTCAAGATGATCCACTGTACGACTGGTACCCTTTCTATTGTACTCAAAGATGAAATGGATAAGAAGGCTATGGAGGAGGGCCCCAATTGGGTTGGGGAGGATGTTATTAACCTCCTCTCTCAAAATTGGGAGGGTACTAGTTTGTCTATTGTTGTTGTGTCATATCTGTTGGGTTGTTGTTTGTTGGCTGTTGGTCTGTTGTTTTTGTGTTTTGTTTTTTTGGTGGCTAATTTTTTAATTCTTCGGACTTGATCTTTTTTGGCCCTTGTGGCTCATTGTGTAAAGGGTGCAACACCCTATAAATGTTGCTTAATATATAAAAAACATGGAAGAGACCTATATGTCTTGACACCTTGCGTTATCCATCTGGGACCTCCACAGTTCATATGGTTTGACTCCTCTGTTATTGTTTAAAATGTCCAAAAAAAGGCCAAGATCACTTTCATCAAACTCTTGGAGTGATTCCCTTATTCTATTTTTGAAGGGGTCCACCATTCTTTGGAAATCGGTTATTCCTTTCACCATTCAGCATGTTGGGATTATCTAGATCATTGAGCCTTGGCACCCCTAATTTTATTAATGGGACAACCTCTATTCTATCCTTCTCAAACATTCCAATAGCTATCATCATCAAAGAATGATTGTTGTGTACATTGTTTACTCTTTTTATTGTTTTTCCCATTAAATGCTCTAATACATTGGTCATTATAAACACATTATTGTCATGGTTTTTTTTTTATATAACTAAAAGGAATGAAAGCCTATGTATATTATATATAATATGATGAGTTACAGATTACAAAGTATCAACTTGTCAAGACTATTACAAGTCATTCAGTTCAGTATAACAAAATGGAAAAACTTTTGCCAACCCTACTTGAAAATTTGCAAACTTGATAATAACCTATTCCCTCCTTTTTGTAGATAAAAATTATAAGCACTCTAATATCATACAAAATTACATCAAAGCTTATATAAACAAAAGATAAAAGCCCTAAATCAAAGTATGACTAAAAATAGACTTTTTGAATTAGTAGCAAAATGTTTAAAAAACATCAACAACATGCAAACCCTATTCCTCCATACGATCAATATCTACTGAATTCTCATCCTAAACTTCAAGACACTTCATCAACTGCATCCCATGAGCAAATACATGGTGTTCTTCAATATAATCCATTATGATATGCATACCTCGAACAATCCGTGCACAAGCAGAGTGCCATGACCCAATAAATTTTCTCTCTGTGATGTATTTCGCACAAGTTCTTCATCAACACGATCCTCCACACGTACAAGAGAATTCACTCTCTGCTGCAAATTTAGTTGGAGGTCATTAAGAGGTGGATGATGAACATGGGCACGAAGAAAATCAAGGGCATACATTTTTTCTTTAATATCAACCTCCATTACTATGCAAATCCTTCTACAATTCTTCCATAAAGCCCTTAAAAGAATATTATCATTTCTATGCTAAAGAGCCAACTTGATGGCACCATAAACCTCTTCAAAACTCTGGCACTGCTTAACAAATTCTCTGGGAAAAAGGCCTCCAATGTACCCTTTTCCATTGAAAATGCTATACCTTTGAACAACATTCACTAGAGCATTATTCTCTAGAAACTAAGAATTCACTAATTTTTCTACAACCTCCTCCAACTCTCCCAAAGACTGAATTAAATCCATACAATTTGAGAGAAAGATAGATAACACTTGGGATAGAAACAAGATTCTCCTTGCCTTTAGACTGGTGATGTCAATACCAAGCATTGTGCGTATACACTCTTCTGCCCTCAGACATTTGACCTTGAAGATGACCTTGAGACAGTCATGAGAAAGGTATTCTTCAAATAGCCTTTCCTAGTGTTGCACATTCATAGTAACATGAAAATTCCATGGGCATAATGCCATCTTACAATATGCGAACACCCACCTTTCAAACAAGCAACACCTTCTTCTTTAGACGAGCTATGTGTCACTATTGCCTTTACTGTACAAGCCAGTCACAATTACTTTAATTTATGCACAATCGAATACTCTAGAAATTGGCAAAGAGCTCTTTAATGATATGACATCATATAACCTCATTATGAAAAATACTTGTGAAGAATGAAGCAATTAATTCGCCCTTGTCCCAAAATGTGTGAACTCGTCTGACACTAGCACCCAGGCATTGCTTTGAAGAAATGCACTTCAATTCATGATTAATTAATGTACCTGTAAAAAAAAGAAACATTAGAAAAAAACCATATTTCTCTAGCACATGCTCGGCTTTGGATAGTTGGCAATTTGGTGGCATAAGAAAATCCGCCTCACAACTTATGAAATCCCTCCCCTGTTTGGAGTATACTATAGTGCTTATCAAGAAATCATTCCATCACAAAGCTTTGCTTATTTGGACATGTTTGTACTTCCCCTCAAGATCGTGGTTGATTTGGCAACACATATTACATTGAGAATGACTCATCATAAAATTATTAGTAGCACAAACTAATTGAACCCCATTGAACATAAGGGACTTTATAACTTATACAACAAGGGCTTGCTCTGCTCTAATTTTATCCTCTAACCACGGGTAGAGTTTAATGGACTCTGCATTTTCTATAATCTCTAACTCTCTTCGCTCACAACTCAGGTTGGAAAGTATATCTGCTAATTTATTTCCCTCACGATATGTGTGAGAAATGTAAACATCTTCAAATAAAGACAGATTTTCCTAAGAACATATCCTATCTTCCAATTGTTTATCCTCTTTTTCTTGCATGCATTTACAATTAGCAATAAATATCCTTCTACATGAAGCTTATTGATGTTCAGGTCTTTTGCCATTTTCAAGCCATGTAATAACGCTTGAGCCTTTGCCATATTGTTTGATCCTTTATTCAAATGAATTGCTTTAGTTGCAAATAATGTACCTCTCCAATCATGTATACAAAATATTGCTCCTGACACACCAAGATTTCCTCTTGAAGCTCCATCAAAATTGAGCTTAAAAAAATCTAAACTAGGAGGCAACCATTTTACTTTACTTCTATCAACCTTGGAACTGTTTGTTAAAAAGAGATCCTACAAATGGAAATGAAATTTACTTCCAATTGTGCAAAACAAAATCATCCCAGCTAGTGTACAAAGATGAAACTGTTTTACATTTACGCACATAAGAATTTGAGACTTCTGAAACTATTTGTTCAACCTTCTCTTTGAGTTGTTGAACTGATGCAGATTGATTCCTAAATATATGCATATTTCTTTCCCACCAAAGTAACTAGATCACTATTGCTAGAGTCACTATCTGAAGACATGCAAAGAGAGATGTTTTATACAAAATAGGCCAACTTGTAAACAAGTCCCACATCGATTTAGGCAATGGAAAAATTATATTCAACTTTCCCATAATGAAAGCCTAGACTTCCTATGCCACTAAGAAATTAACGAATAAATGATCCATTGATTCATATTCCTCTTTACACAACACACAATGGAAAGCTTCAACTATACCTAATTTAGCCAACCTATCACTTGTAAGGATATGATTTCTTAGTGCCAACCAAACAAAGCTTCCTGCTTTTGGCAACACCATTGAATTCCAATAGAATACATAAGCTCTTTGAGATTGAATCCGCAAAAATTGGAAAATAATTGACTTATAGCCCTATCTAACTGTGTATTCTCCATTTTTAGAAGGTGCCCGGATTAATTTATCCAGCTTATTGGAGATAAAAACAATTCTATTATTTAATATGTTTTCCAAGATATTCTTCTGCTTAGAGGAAATTGGAGCTAGTGAAAAATCCTTCCATTTAACCATACTTGTAATTGGATCCCAAGAGAGAATATAGTCCTTTAAATGTGAACCCCAACAAATTGTCAAACTATGCTTTGCCAACTGTAAATCCTGAAATGAGTTTAGGGGAGGAAAGCCATTACAAGAATCTTTCCAAAATAAAATCTACTCACCATTATTTACTTCCCACGACAAGTATGGAATAATCACTTCTCTACATGCTAAAAAAAAAATCCACATAACAAAAACAATTATAGGATAAACTATTGTGAAGATCTTGGATGAGAAATCATTATCCAAGTATTTACTTTGCATCAACTTACACCATTTCAACTCTAGTTTTGCATACATTTTCATGCCAGTTTTTCCCTTAAAGCCATATTCCTCCCCGATAGGTTGTGAATCTCCACCCCTCTAGATTTATCTACACACATGCTTTCCAAAGAAACTAATGGGATTTTCTCTTTTTCATCTATGTTACCTTTCCACAAAAAGTCTTCTACTAGCTTTTCAAATTGAAGAATAACACCCTTAGGTGCTTGCAATACTGCAAGGTAATAATTTGGAATGGCTGCCAGGATAGATTTGATAAAAAAAATTCTACCAGACAACGTCAACCATCTAGCTTTCCAAGCAAGTATTCTTGATTTTATTCTCTCTATCACCTTACTCCAGAAAAGAGGCTTATTTGATCTCATAAAGAAAGGTATTCCTAGGTACGTGCATAGAAGTTCTGATTTCTAAAAACCTAGCAATGTGACCAACCTTCTAGCATAGCTTCTTTGGTGTTAAAGAAATATATTTTGGACTTAGCTGCATTAATTTTTTGTCCTAATGCAGAGGAATATTTCTCAAGAATCAATTTAACCTATGCAACTTCACCCAATAGAGATTTTCCAAACAAAAGTGTATCATTTTCAAACAAAGAATGCATAACTGAAATAATTGTGTATGGAATTAACACACCTTGCCACAACCCCTGTGAAGGAACCTTCTGGATAAACCTGCTCAATGCTTCTGCCATGAGAATAAATAACAATGGAGACAGAGGATCTCCTTGCCTGACACCCTAGGTAGAGCCAAAGAAACCTACTAGAAGCCCATTTACAATCACTAAAAATCTCTCCCGTGAAAGGAAAGAAAGGACCCACTTGCACCACTTATTACTAAAGCTAAATTTCTTAAGCACCTGAATCAAAAATTCCCAACACACCCTGTCATATTCCTTCATCACATCTAACTTAATAATGAAAGAAGGGATACCATGGGATTTAATAGAACGTAAAAATTCATGTGCAAACAATGACCCTTCTGAAGTCTCTCTTCCAAGCACAAATCCACCTTGTTCTTGAGATATTATTTTTGAAATAAGTGGCTGAATTGTTAGATAAATGGCTTTAGTAAATATTTTGTAGATTATGTTGTATAAAGATATGGGCCTAAAATCTGCAAAAGTTTTCGGCTCCTTTACCTTTGGAATGATGGCAATGTGTGTTGTATTAAATTGTTTTAACATAGTCCATGTTCTCCTTGACTCTTCTAAAGATAGTAGCACATCATAACCAACAAAATCCCAACACTTCTAAAAGAATAAAGTAGTGAAACCATCCGGGCAAGGTACTTTATCTGGTGATAGAGAGAAAACCACACTCTTGACTTCTTCCAGCAAAAATGGTTTCAATAATTGCATATTATCTTCTTTTGAGACCAATGCTAGGATGGATTCCAAAATATCTTCTGCATGTTTCGATGAATTTGATTTATCTTAAGGAGTAGACAAGAGAGCAGAAAAAAATCTGATTCTTTCCTCCTACATTTCTTCTTCTTTAACCAACTCTTTGCCCGAAAATGAACTTTGAATTTTGAATAAAGTATTTTTTGTTTTTCAATCTGCACTGAAGCATGAAAAAACATGGTATTCCTATCACCCTCTTTCAACCACAACTCCATAGAATTCTACCTCCAATAAAATTCTTCCCTTTCCACAAGCTCTACCCACTCCTCTTGTAGTTTCTTCTGATGTTCATAAGTATCATCATCTAATCTGTGAGCTATTATCTTATCATTTATGTTTGATAATTCCTTAAAAACTTTTTCTTTCTACTCAAAAACATTTTTGAAGACATTATCATTCCAGATTTTGACTTGCTTTTTCATATGCTTCAATTTATTTGCTAACTGAAACATTCTTGAGCCCTTTATGAATAGATCAGTTGCTTTCCATTAATGCAACAACGAGAGAAAATGGGGGTGGAGAAACCACATCTTTTCAAATTTAAAGGTGGATGCAGGCTTCACTGTTGGTTTAGCTACCTCAATTCTTAAAGAAATGGCATAATGATCAAACCCTGTCAAGGGTAATATTTCTAATTGCAAAATATTCCTATCTACACACCAGTTTGAAGAAACTAAAAATCTATCCAACCGTTTTGCTATTTGTAGAAAGCCTCTTCTTCAATTTGTCCAAGTGGATTGACCTTTTTTTGGTTGAATATCCAATAAAGCATTATCTATTATAAATGACACAAAATCTTCAATAACATTCTATGGTGGAAAAATGCCTCCTTTATTTTGTTGCATATTTACAATGGCATTAAAGTGCCTAGCTAAAACAACCTTCTCATCCTTTAATCCATCCAAAACCTCTGTGAAAATTTCCCACAATTGCTTCTTTTCTGATGTTGTCGTTGGAGCATAAACATTTAGAAGCCAAACATGCAAGTCAAAATGAGAGATTTCCAAAAGTTTCCAACTTCTTTCATTTCTTAATAGAACTACATTCAATGCTTGAGCATCCCATAGAGCAATGAGACCACCAGAAGAACCTTGTACAGGACAATGAAAGAACTTCCATTTCTTCTATTTTTGTATTGTGGATTCATAATTTTTTTTCTGAAGTTTTAGTTTCTTGTAGAAGTATAATATCAACTCCACAAGCAACTAACCACTACTTGATTTGAGCCCTCTTGTTAGGGGCATTTATCCCCTTGAAATTCCAAGACAAGATATTCATTGATACTAAGGAGAGCAACATGCTCTCCTCAAGTGCTTATTCACTAAACTTGTCAAGGCATTATCAAGGGTGGATTGTAATCTTGCTTCTATTTCCTCCTTAAGCTTTGTCATGTGTGATTTCCTTCATCTCTTCCCTAGAGTTTTGACTACTATCTGTTGGCTGCTAGGAGTTTGTGTAATTGACAGTCTTTGAGAATAGTCAAAACCCTCCACAACCCTATCCCCTTATCCTAATTCAACACTTTTGTTTTCACTTCCCTATCACTGCATAGACAACATTTGGATTTCCACCTTTCTATTATTACTAGATGCAAAAATCCCCTCCTGTCCTGTGGTTTCCTCAAAAGCTTCACAAAAAGATGGCAATGGAGAGTTAGAAAATTGATTCTCCAATTTCCCTCCCTCTGTTCTAGACAAGATAGTAATGTCCCTACTTGTCAATGAACCCTCTTCCTTGTTAAATAAGGATTTTAAACCATCCTCTTCCCTTGATACTTCATCTACAATAATATTAAACAACTTAGAACCTTTTGAGACTAAAATTTTATCTGCCAATTCCTCCAGACTGTCTTGTTGAAATAAGCCTTTGAATGTCATCAATTCCAACTCTTCATCCTTGCATACCCTGCAATCACTAATTGTTTTCTTGTAATCAGAAGTGTTCTCCAATTGCAGTAATTGCACTTGACCATTCTGATTATGTGGGGCTAAATCTGTACCAAATAGGAGTTTTGACACAATTCTTTCCAGTTGTTGGGAAGAGATAGATGAAATAGATAGACTGCTCCAGATAATTGAATGATATTGCTAGATAAACTTTGGTAAAATAATGGACAAATTTTACCTCTTTCCCACCAACTTTTTTGACATTCGCTTTTACCATGATTTCATTGCTAGCTACTACTTCATTAGTTGCAACCTCCAAATGATGCACTATTTTATTTTTTCCCTGATTTTGTTGCAAATTTTCTACCAAAGACATATTTTCATTAGATTTCCTCAATTCATTCCGACTGCCATCATGCTTCTAAAAGTTTCCATCTTCTTTTTATACGCAAAACCTCATTGAATTTCCTAAAATGTGACACTTCGAACATACATTATCCGGGTTTTCCAATAGAATGTCCCGAATTCACTAGCCATATTTGGATGTTATACAAATTTCCTCTAGAAAATTCTTTGTTGCATCGAACAAGGCACAAAATCTAATAAGCTTTGATGGATTTTTGTAGAAATTCAAATCATGCTTAAGAAAGATTCCTACTTTATTTGTGACTATTTCAATCAAGTTTAATTCCTTGTACTCCAGAGGAAGTGATGACAATTGAATCCAAAAAGGTGTAAACTTTATAACAAAATTACTCGAGTTAAAATTAGCAACCAGGGTTGCATAAACAAACCTGAACTTTGAAAAATCCAAGATTTAATTTTTAAAACTACCTCTCTATGTGACTTAGACTCAAACAACACTAAAAAAATACCCTTTTCCTTGTCTAGATAGAAAATCTTAGATACCCCATTCCATTCATCATATATCAAATATTTTAACACTTCTATATTCAAACTCAGATTCCAAAATTTATAAATCAAAGCACGCTAACAAAGATCATTTACTTGGGTGTCAAGCAGATTCTCAGAAAAAGTTACCGACACCATTGTCTTTTTCACACTTTTCTCCTATTCTCTGATATAGTTTCTTCTATCTGCTTACATGCAAGGCCTAAATTATCTTGCTTGGTAGTGGCACTTGTTTGGAGTCCACCCTCCTCCATTGCATATTGGATACATTTTCCTTTTGCAATACCTTCTTCTTTGCAGTTTTTTTTCCTTTCTTCTTATTATGCCTTCGTTGTTGTGTGTTAGACATTGCCTTCTCTTTTCCCTTCTCTGAATGTTTTTCCCTGCCATTGAACAACATCCTTTTGTTCCTCTCTATTTCTTGTATCTTTAGGAAAGGTGCCTGAATAGGACCTATGCAAAGGCGCATGCCCTCGGATTTTCTCATGTTGTGAGCCCTTTTCCTACTGATCCTTTGTTTCACACTTTGATACCTTTGCATGTTGTTCTTTTCTAATGGATCACCCTCAGTTTTCATATTCTAATATTTTTTCATGCTACTCTTTCTTGGGTAAGAACCCATTTTCCCGATTTGTCCCTTTACTAACTTGGTTTGAATTTTCTTGATAGTTTTGCTCAGCTATTTGTAAAATGAAGAACCTATTTTTTGTTCTCTGTTGCTTTGGATTGAAGAGAGTGCCATTAGGTTTCTTATAATCTCACCCTAAGTTTTTGCCTTCATCCTTGAAATGACTACTTGAAGCCCTAGATTTGTGAAAACTTGCATGATTTAGGGCTTCTTTTTTTGCTTGTTGATCATAAGAAACATGTCTTACAAATGATGCTTTCTTCTTATGTGCCAAGATCTTGTTTTGGGGATATCTACTATTTTTAGGATCAACACAATCCTCTTTTACAGTGGATCTGTCATCTTTGCAAATATTGGAAGGCTCTTGTTTGTCATGTAATCACCGCCTACGAGGCCTAGTAGGGACCCAATACTTTTTACTTTTCTTGGTCAAATATTCATCTTTAACTGGTCGATACTAGTCATCTTTCACATGTGGGCTTGGATTTCAATATCTATTTTTAGATACAGGAGTTTTGACCGACCACTGCCGATCAGATTCCATTCTATTTTTGATAACCCTTCTCCTATTCATTTCATTTCTCCTAACAAAATACGATTCCTGTCCACTGCAATTTGGTGGCTACCATCCATGCCAATCAGAGAATTGAGTATGTCAAATATTTTCAATTTTTTGCCCATTGGGCGGACATTTTTTAAAGAGCCCATTTTTTCCCCAAGATGTAGATATGGCATATTTTCATTACCATACATAATTGTCATGGTTATCTTCCTCATGAAGTTGTAATTTTTCATCATAAGCTTTTAATTGTTTGATCAAATATTTTCTACTAATCCTTGATTTGGGTGGTGGAGTAGAAGTGCTTGGAACTTATAGCCTATTTTCATCGTAAAAATCCATTTTTGTAGAGTGAGGTGGTGGTGAAGAAGGGGATGGAGCTATTGGTTGCACTTGTTGCATTTGAGGCTATTGATTCTGATGGAACCCCTCAAAAAATTCTCGGTTCCATTTTACAATTGTGCAAAATTTGGCTCAGACCCTTGTTTCTGGCTAAGGGTTGTGTTATTTTCACTATTTTATGGTTTTGTATTGCCTAAATCCCTCACGATTAACCTATGAATCCAAAACAACCCTTGGTTTTTCTAAATTTGCATTGACCTACTGTTCCCCAGTATTTGGTTATTTAAGTGACCTCTTATGCCATTGATGTCATTGTATTCACCGACCCCCTGAGTTTAGGTTTGTTGGTCACCTTGATCCTTTTTCCAATATTAAATTTTCCCGTGGTCGAGGCTTAATTTTAAAAATGACTTAAATCCTTAGCCTTCATCCTTTATGGGTCAAGTTCTTGTCTGTCTAGAGGTGGCCCCCTTTTAAGCTAACTTTTGCAGAATGTGAAGAATTAGGATTTCATGTTGGTCGTTCAATCGTCAGGAGTTGATCCCAGCCGTTCCCTGTGCGCCCACGCTGATTTATTCCTTCTTATTTTATTCACACGGGTTGACGGGCTTCAACCACATGTCTGGCGTATTGGTGGGCCCAATCTCTTTGGTAAAGGTAGCTAGTGCCATTCAAAGAGGATCAACGGTTGCAGGTTTGAGACGTGGCCACTTCTTGACCATTGATCACGCACCCGTTTGTATTGTGCATTAAGGAAAGATGATCACACAGGCTAGCGAGTGGGGAAACACCTGTCACTTATTGAGAAACCTACCAAGCTCTGAAGATGGTGATTGCTTTGTAAGGAAGGAAATTGACGGTTGATGGCGGGTGACGTTGGTCAATCTTGACCATTCCCCGCCATCTCGTAAGGGGCCCACTTGTGTCTTGTATTCTTCAGCGGGCATGTAGGAAAGTGTCATGTGGACTGTTGCAAAGGACTTAGAAGGTTTTTGGTAAAGATAGAGGCTAGTGGAGATATTGGCCAAGATCATTCTATGATAAAAATGGTGCTAAATTAGAACTAATTCTTGGGCACGCATTTGAAGTTTGGAAATATTTTTGTGGTCGTCAAATCTATTAGTAGCTAGTACACATGGGAAGGTGAAATTGAAGTAAGGCAGGGTACATGCCGATATTCTAAAGATAAATCATGATCGCTCCTCGCTGTCTTGCTATGATGAATTACAAGTGAATTAATTCCCACAGGTGAGCGGGTAAATGTGACATGACAAGTTTGGTTAAACACTAAGCATATGGTTAATGTGAAAGTTAAGCGAATGCTTATCTCACTTAAGTTTCTTGATTTGGGACAAGTATCAAATGCATATGTTTAATTTTGTCATAATTAATAATCCTGATTGTCTAACCATTGATTCACTTCACAATCTGATCGACGACTGAGATTCAAAATCAGGGTAATTGATTGCTAGTGCTCTCGCACAAGCTTTCCTAGAAAATTAATGCATACATACATGAGTTGCTCTATTTAATGAGGATCACCTGCTTGATTATTCTCACCATTTAATTGTTTATGAGAATTAGGAGTCTAAAAGTAGGCATGATTTTGAGTTTGTTATTTTTGAATAGGGTGGTGTCTTTGTTCTGGGAAAATTTGATAAGTTGCTAAGTGAGGAAATGGGAAAGGTGAGTGTGAACATCAGCCCGGTCTGTAGGTCAAAGAGGCTCAACCCTCTTGAATCTCAGAACAATTCTCCCCAAGGTGTACGAGATATGCTAGAAATCCGTGCTACACCAAAGAAGAAAGCAAGAGCTACCAAAAATTTTGTACGAGGTGTTCTCAAGCGTGCTTATCACCTAAGATTCCAAGTTATCTTAGAGGAATTGGCCAAAGGAAAGGAGAAGAAAATTTAGAGGCCTGAAAGGGAAGCTGCAAGAAGGAATAGGTATCATCGGGGCTACATGGGACATCATCACTCTCCCATTGAGGTCTCAGATGATTCCTCTGATAGTGGAAATGAGATTGATTCTAGTTATCATCAATATCTCATGGCTATGACTAATTTGGTTGATTCTGAGGATGAGGTGGTGATGGCTACCCCGCTTACAATAAGGACATTGAGTATGCACACCTACTTTGCTGATGACAAGGAAAATTAGCACCCTGTTCCCTCTCTCAACGGGTACTCGATTTTTGGTCCTTTTTGTTATCTTACTCTCTTTGGATAGCATACTATGATATGGGTCTTTATTTACTTTTCCCTTTGGTACTAATGGTGATGTTTCTCAGGTTGGAATGAACTTACATGTTTTTGATGTTGCGACAATGACACTTTTTGAAGAATGGTGGGTATGCTCTGGCTAATAGTTTTTGGGGTTTTGTTTTGCTCTCCCCTGACATACACATGATTGCTTGCAAACAATTTGGGAGTATTCTCACTTTTTGGTGAAATTCATTTTGGAATGAAAGTGAAATGTAGGTGTAATTCAGCCTAGTGCTTGTTGCTCCCTTGTCTTATAAAAAGGATTACAAGGTTGCTAACACAGAGAGGTCAGTAGGTAGTTCTTTTTTGAAGAAGTTACACAAAGAAACAAAATAGATACTGAGCTTTCCAGTAAGATGTTCTAGGAAAAGTCAGTCGATATGCATATGGTTTTGATAATGAAAATGAAAATGCATATAACAGAATAGCATAAAATTTCTATATATTACTCTCCTATGTACAGGTTACACAAAATATGAATAATATAATCAATGGTTATCTTATTTGTCTATGTTGGCTTCCAATAGATGTGATGTTTTATTCTTGCTTATCCATTCAATGAATGTATGTAAATGCTTGAACATAACAGTCGGTTTGAAATAAATCTTGTGTGAGGATGCTAGTAAGAAGTAAATTATGGAAATGACTGGTGGGAGTATTGTAATGCAATATTTTTGAAGCTTTAGGTATTGTTAAATGCAAGATTGTTATCTAGTCATATGGGTATCTAGTTTGACTCTGTTCCAAGAATATGGCACTGGTTTAGCAAAGTAATCATACTCCAATTGTGGTGACCAATTCAACTGTTGATCAAAAAATATAATCAAATCACTTATAAAGCTCTTTCTAGGTGTGTGGGAATTTAATGAATTGTATCTTCTCTTGTTTAGGTTAGTCACTGCTATGAAGGTTAGCCAAATCTTTAGGATGTTGTGTCTATCAAAGATTTAAGGAGAATTATCTGTTCAGCCTGCGTTTGATATTAATACACACTAGTATCTACAAACACATTGATTAGGATTACCCTCCCGGGGTTCACAAAGCCCGAAGTGAAGAAGTAAAGACCTAAAAGACTTTACTTATGTGTTGGCCAATCCTTACCCTTACTGATAATTGTTCTTGGAAATTTCATAGGTTTGTGGTAAGAATAAGTTTTTTTCTAAAAAAATAACCAACAGATTCAATAAAATCTCAACCATTATTTCTAATTCTGCAATCTTTTACCTATCCTTATTATATTCAATAAGAAAATAATTATATTTCTTGGTTTCCTGATCATATTCTCCTGTAATGTTTATGTTGTTGCCTTGCTAAATTTGGAAAAATTTGTAGCCAATACATGGTTGTTTCAACTGTTGAAGTGTCTAAAACTCTTTTTATTATTAGGCCCTCTCTTAAATCATTGGCAAGCTCTACAATTGTGGACTTATTTGTGTTTGGTGCAAGTGCCCAAATAACTAGAGTATCCCACTTAGGGCTAAAAGCTTACTTACATAATGCACATAATGCCTCATCCTCAGTAGCAAATACCTAAGCATCATGTTTTCTGATAGTATCAAGGGCTATAGCAGATGCTATATCCCACTCAGGTAATAGGAGAATTCTATTGTCCCTTACAAGTTTTTTTCCCTGATCAAGTGTCATTTCCTTTTCCTCTAATTTTATTTGCATCGCCAATCTTTCTAATATTTTCTTCCTTGGTTGGTCATGAAAATTGACTATTTCCTCATTCAACCTTTTCTGATAATCATTTCTCTTGGCCTTCCATACAAATTCTTTAAACACATTTCTTTTAACGAAGGTGTCATCATCCATAAAATTCTTCCAAGCCTCATCCCTGACATCATTTGCATTATCAACTCTTGTCAACACTGCTTTGGTGACTCTATTTTTTGGAGCTAGTAGATCATCATCCCTTTGAGGAGATGACATGTGTTGCATGATGTCATATGTGGTTACAAGCAACTCTTCATCTTTATAGTCTAATAAGTAATCAACAAGTTTAGTTTTTCAGTCTTCCTCCTCTTTGGAGAGGTTTCCCTTGGAGGTGAATCAGTATCAACTAAATTTTGGGGTGGATATTAGGGTTCCTGAGGCACACGAGTTGATGCTTTTAAATCCTCAAATTGTGTCTCTTTCATCACAACCCCCTTGGTTCTTCTGGTGAAGACATATGATTTTTTGGGGGGTTGGTAAGTGGGCCTTTTTTCTATCATGGGAGCTTTCCCCTTATCCTGTTCTTACTCTTTAATCTGTCAAACCATTTTATTAGAATTTTGCAATACTATCTCAGTTTTGAGAAGTGGATCATTAATGTCAGCATAAAGTCTCTTGAACTTGGGATCCCTTTTCTGCTTAGCCTTCTCAAGTTTCTCAAAGGAAATCCACTTCATTCTCCTAGCGTGATTTTTTTTAAAGTTAAATTTGTTTCTTATCACATACTCTGCACAATCAACTTCATGTGAATACTTTGTCCTACTAATCCTTATTCTTAAAGTACTAACGAATCCTTTAAGGTTAAAATTTCTAGCCCTGCAAGGTTTCATGTTAACAAGATTGAGTAAATAAGGGATTTGTCTCTATCCCTCTTTGCCCATAGAAAATATAAAAAAACTATGACTAAAGGGAAGATAGAACCCTTATTTATTTATTTTCCTAATGGATTTGCTTAGTCCATCCAAGCTGCCACATCACCTCAAGAAAACCCACTCTCAATTGTACAATTCTTGGAAAAACATGTGGGAAGACACTGGTCCCATATACCCTTAGAATGGTGTAGTCTGTATGCATAATAACATCACCCCACTTATGTTTGATTTTTGATGGCACCCACTCCCTTGTAGGCACCTAAAACCCACTTGAAAATGAGAAAATAGGTGGAAAAAGAGAGGTTGTGTTGTAAGCAACTCACACAACCTCTACATAAGTCTACACACATGTTTCAAGTCAAATAACAAGTTTAAGAGGCATAAAATAAGTTGTAGAGGCAATAACTAGATGGCTGTCAAAAATAGACTATTACTACGGGTAATTGCAACATTGGTTGTAGGTGACTGCCCAAAATTTCAGCATTGTAAAATACTTTAAACTTGAACAAAAAAAACTATCCTTTTAGAACAACAACTCACCTCAAATATTACTCACAGTCACATGCATAGAGATAACAACTATGAAGAGGAAAATATTATATTAATTTCAAAGATATTGTTTACACACTTTTGCATGCATTTACATAAATATTTGCAGAACAGAGCTATCTTTGTCATTCCTCTTTGTCCTCTTGTTGTTGGCTACAATCGTCTATGGCCACTGAAAAAACATACCTTCTATTGTTCTCTAATATTCTCTATTGACTTCTTCTATTATCCTCTATTTCTTTTGTTCTGGCCCTCTTCTCCTCTGTGTTGTCCTCCTTTTTTCTACTTTTATGTTCTTTTCCTCCAAAACTACCAAAATTTGGAAGTTTCCCCAAAAAATCCGGCCTAAAACTTAGGGCAGTGTTAAAAAATAGTCATCAAATGTTCAACTACCTCCTTTTGAATTAAAAAACTCCCATCTAGCTTTCCCTTTTATCTTTTTTTAATGTTGCTGCACATTAAATGAGTATATGGTAGGTAGTTTGCTGCCCCAAGTCAAAACAAAATCATATTTTAAATTTTAAAACCCTTACAACTCCAACATGTGGCATTAGTTGGGGAAAATAAATAAATAAAAAAAGTTTTAAAATAAAATGATGCCCCTGCACAAATTACCAAGCTAGAAAGTTTTGTGAGCCCCTGCTTACTATGTAAAACTCTATTGTTTCGGGCTAAAGGTCCTATTGTTGTGGGTCAGCAACTCTGTCATCTTGTGATAATTGGAGTTGGGATCTTGTGTCAGCTCCTTCCATTTTTTGGTAATGATTTCTCTTTTTCTTGCTGTTGGGATGTCTCTCTCATGGTAAGTATATAGATTAGAAACATTAAAGATTGGACAGATTTCCAAACCTTTAGGAAGCTCCAACTCATAGGCATTTGATGAAAAATTCTTGACAATGTTTCACTATCCAATCTTCTTCCACTTGAGTTTGTTATAGGCATGGCTGGAAATATTTCCTTTCGTAGATGTGCCAATACTATATATCCAACTTTAAAATTCTTTTCTCTCCTCTTTAAATCATCTTTCTCTTTACATTGTTCACTGCTCCAATAGAGTTTTTTCTCTCACTCACTGATGCAAATCTTGCATATGTTTGGAAAACTCTTCCCATTTAGCACTTCTCTTGTATCCCTTAGTGTTTGTAAGCTCCCTTAGTTCTAAAATACCTCTAGGAACATGCCCATAAAAAAATTGAAATGAAGTCTTACATGTACTTTTGTTGACTGAGTCATTGTATGCAAACTCAGCTTGAGGCAATACTAAATCCCATTGCTTAGACTTGTCACCAACTAAACATCCAAGAAAATTTCCTAAGCTACAACTAACAACTTTAGTCTGTCCATTCGTTTGAGGGTGATATGCAGAACTAAACTTTAAATCAGTCCCTAATTTCTTCCAAAGTGTCCTCCAAAAATTTCCTACAAACTTAGTATCATGGTCTAAAACTATACTTCTTGGTAAACCATGTAATCTAACAACCTCTGTGAAGAAAAAATTGGCTACATGTATTGCATCATCTATATTTTTGTATACTATAAAGTGATCCATTTTGGAAAATCTATCAGCAACATCAAAAATAGAATTTTTACCTCGTCGTGTTCTCGGTAGTCTAAGCACAAAATATATGCTCACATCTTCCAATAGTTTCTCTGGTATGGGTAATGGCTGATATAGGTCTATATTTTGACTCCCTCCTTTGGTATATTGATAAACTTGACATCCTTGCACAATTTGTTTTCATTTTTCCCTCATATTTGGCCAAAAATATCTTTCAATAAGATGTGTCATTGTCTTATCAGCTCCAAAATGTCTAGCTAAACCACCACAATGTTTTTCTCTTATCAAATTCTACCTCAGTGATCCTTGGGGTATGCAAATTTATTGTCCTTTGAATAACATACCATATTGTACAAAATAATCCATCTAAGGTGTCATGTCCACACTAGTAGGCTCTGTACATATTGTCCATACATCCTTAAAGTCCAAATAATCGTTATACAACTCTTACATATCATCAAATCCAACTACTTCATCTCTCATTTCAATCAACAATGTTGCTCTTCTACTCAATGCATCTGCTACTTTATATAAACTCCCACTTCTATGCTTGAGAAAAAAAGTATATCCTTGTAAGAATTCTACCCACTTCATATGGCTTTGGTTCATCTTGGTTTGACTATTAATGAATTGAAAAGCATGATGATCTGTGTAGAGAATAAAATCCTTTGGAAGAAAATAATGACGCCACTTCTTTAAAGCTTGCACAATGGAATAAAATTCTTGGTCATAAATAGAATACCTCTTCTTGGCATCATTAAGCTTCTCACTAAAATATACAATAGGTCTACCCTCTTGGCTTAAAACCACTCCTATGGCTGTCCCACTTGCATCACAATCCAATTGAAACACCTTTATAAATCGGGAAATGCTAATACCCGTTCTTTAGTGACTTTCTTCAAAATATCAAAAAATTTATTTGTTGTTGTCCACTTAAAATCTTTCTTATCTCCCCTTATAGTTTTAGTTATGGATGCACATATCCCATTGAAATTTCAAATATTTGTGATAGAAACTTGCTAAACCATGGAAACTTCTAACATCATGTACACTTCTAGGTGTTGTCCATTCAATGATAGCATGTACCTTTTCTGGATCTATTTGCAACCCATGTTGAGAGATAACATACCCTAAGTAAACCAATTTCTCCTTCATAAAACTGCACTTTTCCAAATTCACCAATAACCGTTCTTCCTTGAGCCTTTGTAAGAATTTCCTAATATATAATAAATGGTCTTCTTTACTATTGTGAAAAATCAGAATATCATCAAGATATACAATCACAAACTTCCCAAAAATGGTTTTAATACTTCATTCATTAACCTCATAAACGTACAGGGTACATTATTAACTCAAAGGGCATTACTAACCACTCATACAACTCCTCTTTGGTCTTAAAATCCGTCTTCCACTCATCACCCTCTCTTATCCTAATTTTATGATATCCACTCTTTAAATCATTTTTTTGTAAAATATCTAGTCTTTCCCAGCCAATCCATGAGATCATCTATTCTTGGTAAAAGAAAATGATACCTTATTGTTATTTTGTTGATGGATCTTGAGTTCATGCAATTCTCCATTCACCATCCTTCTTTAGTACTAACATAGATGGTACCGCATAGGAGCTAAGGATTTCTCCAATCAATCCTCTTTCCAATAGTTGTTGCACTTGTTTGTTCACCTCTTCGTTTGTTGCAAGTGTCAACCTATAGGCAGCCTTTTTGGGTAAAATTTCCCATGGAATCAAATCAATCTGATGGATAATGCTCCTCATAGTTGGTAGTCCTTCTGGTAAATCCTTGGACACAATTTCATCAAACTCTTCAAGCAGCTCCTTTACTTCTAAAGGAATGTCATTGTTGTCCTTTGTTGCATCTACTTGTAGCTCCTTGGGAACTATTGCAAAACATAATTTTTCCCTTTTAATCTCTTTCAAGAATTATTTCCCTATGACTAGTAGTGTTCTTGGACCACTTTCCACCTCTTCTTTTTTAGTTACCAATGGCGTAAGAGTGTGTTTTCTTCCATTTTTCTCCAATGTGTAAGTGTTTGCTCTTCCATTATGGATTTCCTTTATATCAAATTGCCATAGCCTCCCCAAGAGTAAGTGACATACATGCATGGGCATGATATCACACCACACCTCATCTTCATAAGTTCCTATTTGAAAATTCACAAGACATGTAGTTGATCAACCTTGTAAGGGGTAGGGTGAGCTATCATTTTTAACCCCAACTTTTCCACCATTTCAACTGAAACTAAGTTACCAATGTTGCTACTATCTATTATGAATTTGCAACATTTTCCACTTGATTTGCATATTGTTCTAAATATTTTTTTCCTTTGCACAAGTTTATCCTCTTTTTTAGCTGGCTTGAACAATGTCCTCTTCATCATAACTACTTCTCCTTTCTTAGGTTCATCTGTCTGACTAGCAGACCTTGAAGACTCAGTATCTCCCTTTGCTATGTGTGCATTTGTTGTTTGCATTGTAGGTATTCATAAAACCTATGGCTTGATTGTCCACAAGTGAAGCATGTACCTTGGAAGCCTCTACCTTGGCCTCTTCCATATCCACCTCTACCTCTCATGGGGTATGGTCTTGACCTTGTTTCATCTTTTTCCTTTTGACTCCATGAAGGACTAGTCTCCTTGCCATGACTGTAATTTTTTTGTTGCTACACTTTCCCTTTGTTGAATCCACCTTTGCTTTTGTTTGTTCCATACTTTCTTGCCAATTTCTCTTCAACCTTTAGAGCATATTGATATGATTCTTCCATATTTTATAGCCTTATCATGCTCAGTTTATCTTGAATTTTCAACCTCAATCCATTAACATATCTTGCTACTTTTTCAAGGTCTAATTCATTATGACTAGATCTGATGGAAATTTTATAAAATTCCTCTATATAGGCCTTCACACTTAACTCCCTTTGTTTTAAATTCTACAATTTCTTGAGAAGTTCAAGCTAATAATCACCAAGTAGAAACTTGTCCTTCATCTTGCTTACCATTTGATCACACCTTGTGATCTTATCTCTGACATTTCTTCTTCTCTTAGCCTGCACCTCTTTCCACCAGAGTGCTACATGAATTTTCAACCTCGTTTGAGCAACCTTCACTCTTTTGGGGTTCTCTACTTCATCATACTCAAAATATTCCTCCATATTTGTTATCTAATCAATTATTTCATTTGGTTCTAAATTTTTTGAGAAGCTTGGTAGTTCTACTCTTGTTCCTTTTCCAATATTAGAAATAACTCTTATAAATCTTCTCTCACCTACATCCATATCTCCATCTGCATTGTCGCCTTCTTGTCCAACCATATATTCTCCCCCTTCATCATCTTCACTATCACTATCTTCATGTGCTCTGCCTCTTCTCATTCCACCTTATATTGTATTCATTCTTTCTTGTATTCCTCTCAAATTTTCTAACACCTCATTTATTCTTCTTGCTACTTCTATAGCTACAACCTATGTCGTCCTTCTCGTTGGTGGAATCCTGTTGCTCTAACTCACATTCTTTTCCTTTTATCTCTTACTATAGTCTCCTATCTGTAATATCCCTTGTTGTAGGGATACATCCACAATCACACTCATAGGGTTTCCTTCAAACCCCAACTTCAAGTCACTAACTCTCTTCCTAGAGTTGTAGTTGCGCTCCAATACCATGTTGATGGAACCTACCCCCTTGTAGGTGCCTAAAACCTACTTGAAAATGAGAAAATATGTGGAAAAGGAGAGGTTGTGTTGCTGTAAGCAACTCACACAACCTCTATAGAGGTCTACACATGTGTTGTAAGTCAACTAACAATTTTAAGAGACTTGGATAAAACTGTGTGCGATTTTTTCCATCAACGTTTCGGATCATACTCCATGATCCATCATCAGGATGATTAGCAGATAGAGAGAGAAAATAACTAGATGGATATCAAAAAAAGACTATTGCTATGGGTACTTGCAACACTGGTTTTTCTATTTTTTTCCTCGAAAACTACCAAAATCTAGAATTTTCCCCCAAAAATCCCACCTAAAACTTAGGTTAGTATTCAAAAATAGTCATTAAATGTTTAACTACCTCCTTTCAAATTCAAAAACTTTCGCCCATTTTTCCCTTTATCTTTTTTTAATGCTGCTACACATTAAATGAGCATACGATAGGTAGTTTGCTGCCCCCAAGTCAAAGCAAAATCAAATTTTAAATTTTAAAACCCT
The DNA here is from genome assembly GCA_007258455.2 of Sequoia sempervirens. Classification (NCBI taxonomy): domain Eukaryota; kingdom Viridiplantae; phylum Streptophyta; class Pinopsida; order Cupressales; family Cupressaceae; genus Sequoia; species Sequoia sempervirens. Next base: position 192,572 of record VDFB02337850.1, read on the forward strand.
TACAACTCCATCACATGGCATTAGTTGGAGAAAATAAAAAACAAAAAAAGTTTTAAAACAAAATGATTCCCCTGCATCAATTTCTAAGTGAGGCCTTCTTTTTATTGGCCTCAGAAAATCATGTAACTCCTTAGGAATCTTTAACACTTCTCCTGTTAGATAATGCTTTACCTTTGTAGAAAATAAATTATTGAAGGTCACAAAACTAGATTGGGAGCAATGTCTATCTAACAAATGTGTCCACATTTGGATTGGGAGGTCAACACCTTTTTCACCCTTCATTGTTATTTGCAATCTTGAACCCAAATCCTTCCATCCCCTAATAAAAAAAAATTGGCATATAAGTGAGTACCACTGGAACATGACTCCATTTTCTCCATTCTTAATTACCACTAATGCCTTGTGAATGACATCTGATAGGTATGTGGAAAATTCATATTCTTCATTTACCATCATATTTTGAATGTTGACTGCCATGAACATAAAATCCATTGGCATCTTTTGCAAAGGAAAAACCCTAGAGAACTTGGCAGAGTGTATAATAAGTTTCGGCAAAGTGCCCCTCAAAACCATCAACTCAAAAAGGTTCTTGGTCTGCAGGAGATATTTTGACCATTTTCCTATTTTTATCTTTCACCTAGAACCTTGGTAGCAACATAACCCTATACATGCTTTTATTTTCTCATATTCTCATTTTAAATCTTTAAATTTTACGGGCTTATTATAATTAGGATTCAACTTAAAGACATCAATGATTAAATTTTTATCCAATTTTACCATCTCAACACCCAGTTGTGTCCTTACAAGTTTGACATTCTCATCATAATTAACCGCAATTGCTTTGAGCATGTCAATATCAAGGTATACATTTGGGATGGACAATTTTCCTAAATCTAGATTTCAACAATTGTAGCTTGGGACTGGGACATTCCTCTTGTCGTACCAGTATTTGAAAATCTCCCAACTAGAAACTTTCATTTTGACATCTTTAACCCCATAATAACTATCAACTAAGCCCTTGTCAGCTTGCAAGCCCTGTAACTTTAGTTTACTATTGACCCTATCATTTGTTGAACCAGGAAATTGGGCAAGAAGGTTGTCATGGATGGATCTTTTTGGAGTGGATGTAGAGGATTGTGCCTTGGGGGTGCCATTTTGGCAGTGATTAGGTGAGATTAGGGCCTCTTAAGCAATTTATAGGGTTTAATTGGCAATTCAAGGGTTTAGATGCAACTATAGATGAAAGTAGGGAAAATTACGAATATTGTGTGATGCAATGCTAGAGGAAGAGACAATCACACTTAATCTCAATTGACAAATCTCAAAACAATCCTTGTTTGAACACTCATCACAAGTACACTTTTTCCTTCATAAAACCCTTAATTCAAACACTCAATCATGCAAATCAGAGTTCCTAACTTCTACAAAACCTTCAAGAACCTTAATCATCTTGAAAATGACTGATTCAAACAACTAAGTTCCTTAAAACATCAATTTATGACCACTTCTACCAAACTATACTCAAATGCATAACAATGGCATTATTTGATCACAAACCCAAACTTGGACTTTTAAGGCCCAACCATTCAACTCTATGCTTGAGACATCTTCAGTTAAGTTAAAGTAACAAGATCAAACTCTTTACAAAGTCCGCCCTTTTAAATGATTCATCTTTCCTTCATTGACTATTCACATTCCTAGTAGCCCTGCAACATTAAACTGTCAAAGATAACTCTTAACCCAGATCACCATTCAAGTCTATAAAACACTTTTCAGACACCTTTTCAAGAGCACTAAATCATATCAAAATCTCAACATTGGTTACTTTGAGAAAAAGTTGCAAAAACATGACTGTCCATGTTACAAGAAGGCCTATTTAGGCTTGTTACAAACATGGATTATTGGTTCTAACCCTTCTAAGCTCAATCTCTCTCAATCAAACATTCAAAAATCTGTTATTTGGCATGCTCCTACTCATAAAACCATTTGGAGTCCTTTTCCTAAGGTATTTTATCAAACCCTAGGTCTTAGCCCCCTTACACTCCGTTTTACCAATCTATTACACAGTCTGCAGTCATAAAACTTTAAACTTCCCACACATTTATTTTAGCCATTTGACCCAAAACTTTAGGAATATGAAACTACATACCAACATTGTCCTTTTCACCAAATTTTAGCCAATTCCAATGGGAAACTTGAAAGAAACACAATTTTAAAGATCTTTGTTTACCCTAACAGGGGTTTCTAACAGTCTGCCATAAATTCACATTATCTTACACAAATATTAACCAAATTGCATAAGGAAGTTGATTGAGCCTACTATCACATACAAACCTTTAGATATGAGTTCATGCCCGTATTGGGCCGTACAACATCTGAAAACAAAGAAATTCTGTAGAAAATGGAATAAAAACATAGTTTCCTTTATTCAACTTCATGACTCCAATCACCAACGAGTTAGAAAATGGTTTACAAGTCCTTTTAAAGGAATTTCATACATGACCCTTGAGTTTATAACTACCCCCAATGATGAAAACTAACTTGACCTTTCACCTTCCCCATTTTTACATCCTTTTGCAATTTTGCATTTTTGTATGACAACTTTTACATTTTTACAAAATTTGACACAAACACTAAATATTGACCTCTAAACATATGAAAATGACCCCTAAAACCTTGTTAAAAGGTTGAGACACCAAATATTGAATCAAAATTTTCACATGGAGGCATAATTGAGTCTTGATGCTCCTGCATCATTCTCCCGACCAAAAGAATTTCAAGTCCACTTGAATGTGAAGTTCTCAAAAAATCTGCACCCTTGTATGCTCTGCTTCTGGTCCACCTTGAAATTGCTTCTCATTGATCTTCATCTTCACCTTAGGTTTCATTTTGTCCATGCAAATCAGTCCTCTATCTTGCTTTCCAACACTCTGTTGCTTCTCAATGGTCATCTCAACATCTTTTCCTTCTCCTATCTACTAAATCTTAATCTACAAATGTTTCCTGGTCCAAAACATTAGTACAACAAAGAAATGACATGTTAATCCTACCATAATACCTCCATCCTTCTTCAGCTCTTTGCAAATCTCCAAAACCAATTCATCCTTAATCATTTCTTCATCCAATCTTGACCCTAATTCAATATCTTCATTCTCTGAAATCAGGTTCTTCATCTCTATATCTTCATTTTTGGGAATGGCTACAATACATTTGTCTTCTTCATCTTTGAATTCTGCTTCCGCATATTCAAATGCTTCATCTTCTTCTTTTTTCCTTCTTACTGCTAACTTTGCTTGTATTCTTCTTCTATCAATCTTCTCTATGGGCCATGTAATTCTCTTTTTCACTTTCAAATGCCAACTTGTGGCTTGTCTATACATCTGCTCAATCATTTGTTTCATCTTTATCATGGATTCCTGGAACTCTTTATCAAATCTTCTCAACTCTTGCTTCAACTCAGCTATCTCTTTGTCCATATTCTCTTGTCTCTTTCTCCTTTTCCTTTCTTCCTCTGCCTACAAATGCCTCTTCAACACATCCATCTTGTCCTCTACTCAAGCAAGCCTCTCCTTGCTTCACAACTTCTCAACTTTCTCTGCCTTCTCTTGGCAGCAACCAGGTTCTTCTTAACCTACACAACACCACAACACACACAACTGCAACCAAAAACTCTCTACCCCGCACCTTTTGTGCTTTGATACCACTTTGATGCAATGCTAGAGGAAGAAACAATCACACTTATTCTCAATTGAAAAATCTCAAAAAAAATCCTTGTTTGAACACTCATCACAAGTACACTTTTTCCTTCATAAAACCCTTAATTCAAACACTCAATCATGCAACCAGAGTTCCAACTTATACAAAACCTTCAAGCACCTTAATCATCTTGAAAATGACTGATTCAAACAACTAAGTTCCTTAAAACATCAGTTTATGACCACTTCTACCAAACTGTCCTCAAATGCATAACAATGACATTATTTGATCACAAACCCAAACTTGGACTTTTAAGGACCAACCATTCAACTCTATGCTTGAGACATCTTCAGTTAAGTTAAAGTAACAAATCAAACTCTCTACAAAGTTTGCCCTTTTAAATGATTCATCTTTCCTTCATTGACTGTTCACATTCCTAGTAGCCTTGCAACATTAAACTGTCAGAGATAACTCTTAACCCAGACCACCATTCAAGTCTGTAAAACACTTTTTAGACACCTTTTCAAGAGCACTAAATCATATCAAAATCTCAACATTGGTTACTTTGAGAAAAAGTTGCAAAAACATGACTGCCACATTACAAGAAGGCCTATTTAGGCTTGTTACAAACAAGACTTATTGGTTCTAACCCTTCTAAGCTCAATCTCTCTCAATAAAATGTTCAAACATCTATTATTTGGCATGCTCCTACTCATACAACCATCTAAAGTCCTTTTCCTAAGGTATTTTATCAAACCCTAGGTCTTAGCCCCCTTACACTCTGTTTTACCAGTCTGTTACATAGTCTGCAGTCATAAAACTTTAAACTTCCCACACATTCATTTTAGCCATTTGACCCAAAAATTTAGGAAAATGAAACTACATACCAACATTGTCCTTTTCACCAAATTTTAGCCAATTCCAATGGGAAACTTGAAAGAAACACAATTTTAAAGATCTTTGTTTACCCTAACAGGGGTTTCTATCAGTTTGCCATAAATTCACATTATCTTACACAAATATTAACCAAATTGCATGAGACAAATTGCATAAGGAATTTGATTGGGCCTACTATCACATAAAAACCTTTAGATATGAGTTCATGCCCGTACTAGGTTGTACAACATCTGAAAACAGAGAAATTATGTAGAAAATGGAATAAAAATAGAGTTTCCTTTATTCAACTTCATGACTCCAATCACCCACGAGTTAGAAAATGGTTTACAAGGCCTTTTAAAGGAATTTCATACATGACCCTTGAGTTTATAACTACCCCTAATGATGAAAAGTAACTTGACCTTGCACCTTCCCCATTTTTACATCTTTTTGCAATTTTGCATTTTTGTATGACAACTTTTACATTTTTACAAAATTTGTCACAAACATTAAATATTGACCTCTAAACATATGAAAATGACCCCTAAAACCTTGTTACAAGGTTGAGACACCAAAAATTGAATCAAATTCCAAAATTTTCACATGGAGGCATAAATGTGTCCTAATGCTTCTACATCATTGTGAATGCAAACGATATAATTGAAATTTACAATAATCCTAGAATGATATTTTGATTTAACATTAGCAATTGTGTGTGACTTTGTATAAAATTGGGTAAGGTAAAAGTAAATTGCAACTTACACATGCGTGAATGGTGAAAATCATATTTTTTTACGCATATAGGTTGAACCTTGCTAAATTTGATCTCCTTTCACTTTTGAATGCTTTGGTAATTTTACAACAATACGTTAAAGCAAGCTTTTATGGAAAAAGCATTAAATTCTGGCCCTAAGATGTTTTTTCCACCATTACTCTTCACTCACATGAAGTAGAACAACTTCATCTATTTGTTTCTTTAATTTTGAATTTTGGCCATTCATCGTTGGTTGATTTGTTTGATTGCACAACCCTGATGAAGTCAAACAAATTTGAAAAAAATTTACTGGATTTGAAAATGGCATTGATCAATAGTCACCCTAGGCTCATCGCCTTTGCAAGCATGAAAAATTCAACATGTCATCTCTATGCATCCCCACACTCATGAATTGGACGGAAAATCATGTCATATAGAATGGCAGGGAAAGCCTCTAGATCTTGCCATGTGTCCAAAATGTGCACTGATTAATTTCCCTGTGTGTTGCCTATACTTGACAATTTTTCATCACATGCATATTTTTCTGCCACTAGGACAGTTCATATTAAAACATCTTTATCAAGCTTTGCCAAAATGTTGTCATGTGTCTCAAGTTACATGCCTTTTATTTTCCCATTGTGTGCCTTCATACTTAGTGAATTTCTTCGACATACTTTAGTCCTTGATTGGACTGCTGAGATCTTTCCACTTGGAATTTTCTCGCACCATCGCAGTCAACCAAGGTCTTCATGGATGAACCCTCACGGAATGATGGGGAATAGTTAGGATGGTGCCGCATGGCACCCTTAGAGCCTTTATATTATGAGCTTTCCACTAGCATCGTATAAACTTCTACGAAGATCACTGTATTGGTTGGATACATAGTGCCCTCCCATAGCACCGCACCTTTTTTAGTGAATATATTAATCAGTGCAGGTTGGTGGGGAGCAATGCGGACCGAACACATGGTAATGTTGGACCCAGGAAGCAGTAACTTAAGGAATTTTTAGAGCATGTGCTTCAGGTTAATACTTAAGATGGGGCCATTTACTAAGTCGAAAAATGATTCAAGACATAAATTTTAAACATAGACCTAGGGGTCAAAACATTGGAGTTATGGTGAAATATTTTGTCTTGCGGGAATGTTTAACAAATATTTTAAAAGGGGAGCTAACTGGCAAGACTAGGATTCTGGGATTGCTATCCATATGATTTTAATGGATTAAGTTATAACTTAAAGAATGGGTAACCACCTAGCATAAGTCAATGATCAAATAGAAAAAGATGCTAAGGCATTGAAGTATTAGTGTTTAAGGAGATTTTTAGCCCTTGGTGAGCCCTAAATGTAGATAAGATAATCCCTGGCTTGCAAATGACCATCAGAACATTCAAAATTTTGAAATGAATGCCCAGGATCACAAAAAGTATCGCAACTCCTATCAGACTCTACCATTCTCATTGAAAATATCAAGAAGAATTCTTAGGTCACTCATTAAAAGTTTGAAGCAATTCTTTACTTTTTGCTTCATAGGGTGCACTATTCCTTTGTATTTTGCTCAATTCTTTTGACAACCACGAGTTTTCTTCAATATTTTACCCATCAAGTGTTCCTACATGTTAGAGACAATGTGCATGTTCTCATCCTTGTTGTATTATATATAATGGTAAAACAATTCATTATACATGTTCATCTGCTCCAACAATTCTTTCTTACCGATTCTTGGTCTACGAGGTGGGGGAGCAAATATGCTTGGTTGCAACATCTCCACCTGTAATTGCAATTGTGCAATGTGTTGTTGGTCTTTGCTACACAATTAACAAATCATTGTATTTGTTAAGAGCCTGATTAAACTCCTGATGTAGGGACTCAACAATTGCTTTGCTAACTTTGGCAACATTAAGATCCAATGTAGTTGCTTCCACTGCAAAGGTATTTGATACTCTTTTTATTATCAATCCAGCCCTTAAGTCACCAACAAGCTCAACAATTTTTGGAATATTTGTATTTGGGATAAGATTCCAAATACCTAATGTGTCGTATTTAGGACTGAATGCAGACCTAGAGAATCTAGATAGTGCTTAATCTTCAGTGGCAATACCTGAGTGTTATGTTTTCTCATAGTTTTTAGGGCTTTATCTGTTGCTATATCCCATTTAGGTAGTAGGAGAATACCATTTTGTTTGACTAGTTTTCTTCCCTCATCATATTTTAGTTTATTTTGTTCAACTTTCATTTGGATGACTAGCCTTTGAGATATTTCATCCCTTGATTGATCACATAATTTCTTCATTTCTCCACTAGTCATTTCACTTTGGACAAAGGTGTCATCATTGATGAAATTTTTTCATCTTTTATTTGTGATGTCATCAACATTATTAATCCCGAGCAAAGCTACTTTAGTCCTTACATCCCTGATAGACATTTGGGACAAGTAATTTCGCCAATCTAAATTATGTATGTTGTAGGTTGGGACCGGACATTCCTTTTCCCATATCATTATTTAAAAAGCTCTCAACCAGAATTTGTCAGTTTTGCATCCTTAAGCCCATAGTATTTATCTATGAGACCCTTATCAACTCCCAAGCTAGGTAATTGGGCAAGAAGGTCTTGGTGTAGGGATCAATTTGAGGTTGAACGAGAGGATTGTGATTTTGGGCATGACATTTTGCTAGCAATTTGGTGAAACTAGGGTTTAAGAAGTTTAAGGTCATGATGCAACCAAGAAAGAAGCTAAAGAAATTTCCTATATTTTATCACTTTATGGTTCTAAATGCTTTGGCAATTCACAAGAATGTGTTAAAGCAAGATTTTATGGAAGAACCATTGAATTCGGGCCCTATGGCATCTTTCCCACCATTAGTTCTCAGTTGGCGTGAGCGAACGTGCTTGAAACTACCCGTTTTAGCATCTTTGAATTTTGATCATTGATTTGGTGATGATCTATATCATTACATGACTCAGATGGATTCAATCAAGTTTGGAAAATTGGAAGGGATTGTTACATGCCACCATGTGCCCCATTGCCTTATCAGAAACTTGGCACATGTTACAAAATACACGTCATTTATCATCTTCTTTATACCTTCATACTTAGTGAAATCATCGAAAATCTTCATATTCTTCGTTGAGTGGCTTAAAAACTGCCACTTAACACTATCTCACATTTCCGCGGTGAACCAAGGTCTTGACAAATTCTCCCCCACAGAATGGTGGGGAATGGTGAGGATTATACAATATAGCACTACTGTAATCCATGTTTTAAACAACACGTGTTGGAAGAACCTATGAGGATTGAACAATTAGCATTGTGGGACCCAAGCAACAAAAAATTAAGAGTATTTAAATCACGTGGTTCAAGTTACATCTTAAAATGGGGTCATTCACTAGATTGATGAATATGAAAGCGTAAATTTAAACCTAAACCTAGGAGCTAAGACTTTAGACCAATGATGAAAATTTTTCATGACATGCGGGGAAGATTTAGTAAATATTTAAGTTTACATCTTAAATTACTCGACCATTGGATGAACATTTGATGGATGGGATATAGTTGTATTCCAAAATGAAATCCATAGAGGGCTAGGTTTGTGATCTCGAAGCTCTAGAATCAATCTATAACCGTTAGATTTACAGAGATCAATGGTTGATTTTTTTTTCAGATGGAACATTTGAACGATGGCACTTGTTACCGAAAGTGATCAATTAATAAGAGGTGTAGAGATACACAATAGGTATTGAATTTATTTCTAATTGTCTATTCAGGAATGTAATGTGGTAGTTGTGTAGTTCAGAGGTAACACGTTTTGTTGAGTTTAATGTTCCAAAGAAAGAGAAAAAATAAGAACTTTCTAGTGTGAAGTGATTTTATTTTTAAGTGACAAGGTCATTAGACAATGAGATTTTAGATTGTTGATTGGAGTGTAGCAAGGAGATTTTGGGTTCAAGTACAACTAGTGTATGTATTTTAGTGTCTTTGTGTTAATTTTTTGAAGAATCAAAGTCCAGATAAGTGAAAGACAGGAATCATAGGTTTTAAATAGTTTTTTTAATTCTTAATTTTTCAAACTTTGGGTTGAGGGTTGAGAAGATGATAGGCTTAAGAGAAATTAAGGACTTAAGAAGGACATGTTACTATGCAAGGATGTCTATGACCACCACCAAACCAGTTGTTGGGAAGGCAAAGAAAATTCAAATAGAAAAATAGATTATACTAGAGTGCTTAAAACCTCAAGTTTCGTGGATGAATACCATGATATTTATGATCTTGAAATCTATGATAGACTTACTTTAGAACCTATATTTTCATGTGAGAATAAGGTTGCAAAGAAAATGCAATTATAAAATTGTAAAACAATGTCAATTAATAGTATGACTACACCATGGGTAGTTGGATTGGGGCGCATGATGTTACATGAGGTTTTCCCTTGCCCAAAATTTATTATGGTATGTGCCCACAATTATGATGATAATAAAAAAGTTATTGTTAATAAAATAGCAAAGATGAAATGTTATCAATTAGTGCATAATAATTTGGAAAAGTGTTAGGTTTTACAATTGAAGAATTTGGAGACACCCACATTGACCTGAAAAAGCTTGTTAGTGATTATGAAGCAGTTGATGAAAGAGAGAAAAATACTTTTCTAATTAAAATAGTTTGGATATAAACTTATTGAAAAATAATCATAAGCCTCCTTATGATTTGGTAATTTTTAAATCACAGGTTTAGGATACTATTTCAATGTTAGTATTTTTCCTTGGACTGGATAGCAATCGGGAAGTGGGTGCAAGCCTTCTTGAAATGGTATATAATATCCATTATACTAAGCGACCTGTCAAATATAACTTTTTTGAGAACATTGTAGAATCCATGCATATTTTTTAATGATTAAAGGAGGTTTGAGTAAGACATTTAGGTTCATGAGCTATTTTTTTCTATTCAAATTTAGTGTTATGTTTGAGACCAACAAGCTTCAGATTCAACCCTATAAAAATTTAGAGGAAAAAAGGATTTAGTATATGATTGGACAACAAAGATAACGATGCATGATTCTTGAAGGAATTACAATAATTTTGTAGACTATTTTTTGGCTCCATTGTATGAAGCAATTAAAAATACTCCAATGCCTAGATTGCCTATGTTGTAGAAATTATATTCAACTAGGAAAATAAATATAGTTGGATGATTGATAATTAATGGAAGATTATACTATGCTAAGATTTTATGGATCGGGAGTGGAGCCATACAAACTTCCAATATATGTGGTAGAAAGGGTTTTTGCATTGAAATATGTAAGGTAGATGGAGAGTACTGATCAACTATACTTTGTGAGTTAGCAAAAGAAAAACATATTTCCTTCTTTACCTTTTCATGTGGAGGGTTTACTTTTGAGAAAAAAGCATCTAGTGTCATACATGATCTTTTGAATTTTTTTAGATTTCATGTTGTCTTTCATTGGTAGTATGATTCATGTGACATCATTAAATCAAGGATTTTGGCTAATAAGAATGCTGCAAGTAGAATTCAACATCAAAATAAACTTTTTCTTGAAAACTTGAGAAACAAGGATTATTGGCATGAGGTCAAAATAGCAATGGAGAAAATTGTTATTGAGGAAGGTTTTCCTTTTGAGCAATTGTCAGAAGAAATTATGGAATTGGACCAGCAGAGAGAAGCAGGAAAGAAAATGAGGAGGTATGATTTTTTTTATAAAAAAGTGGTCTACCATCTAGTAGAGTAAAATTACCAGAATTTTTAGATATGGGTTGTAGAGGAAAAAATTGATCATAATAAAAAATTACTCCCTTTTGGTCTATGAGAAGAATCTAGGTGAACCAAAAACTAGTGGAGAGTTTGAAGAGATTGAAGAAGATTATGAATTTAGCAATTTGTGGAATATAGAGCATCCTTATGAATGTGAAGAAACTAGTGATGAATCTAATGATGATAGGGAAGAACGAAGTGTTCAATATGCAAGCAAAGTCAAATCTGGTTTAAGTTAGATTACAAAACATACACTTCAGGAGCAATCAACCAAAAAAATGGATTATGAATGTGGTGGTTTGGGGTCCACAGGACAAGGCATGTTGATGCCAATATATGTAGGTCCTAGATAACCTATTGATAAGCAAGGGCTTGGAGCTGATAAAATGGACCCAAGGCATCCAAAATAGTTGAAAGAGTTCATTTTGTTGTAGCTTCAACTTCAATTCCTAATCCTTATGAGCAGATACAATCACAACCAAGACATGTGGATGGTGGAGAATCTATTGCAATTGACACAACTAATGGCAGTGATGGTATAGGTAGTAGTACTAGTAGTGGTAAAAATGTGTGACACCAAAAAATTATGCACAAGGGGACAACAATACAAGATAATACGCAAATGCCCAGTAATGAAAGCATTTTGAGGGACCAAAGAACCATGACATGTTCAAGTTTAGCTACAAGTATTAGTATAACTAATTTAACTTTCAATTCCACCCCAAAGGAGTTCTTTCCAAGTATTCCTCCAATTAGTATGGGTGCAACAACAATGGATACTCCTTCACCATTTAAGTATTGCATTATTTTTGCATCCCCAGGTTTTGATTACAAAGATGATTTTAAAAAATAAAAAATGTATAGAAAAGAAAGGAAGCAATTGATAGAGAGTTTGTCTACTATGATTTCAGAGCCTGCAATAGCCAGGGTATTACCCACATTTGACTCAAATAAAGAAATCATGGAGTATATGTTTGTTGTTCCCACAATTGAAAGTAAACTAGAGAATCAGATGGATCATTTTGAATTTCAGGTCAACAGTTTTCAATTGGATTTTTTTGGATTATAAAATGCTAAAAAAATTAATGGATCAAAAAAGAAATTGATGAAATGGTATACACATCATTGCTAAATCAAGAGAGAGAAAAAAAGGATACAAATTCAAACAAAAAAGTTGCAAGAAGATATAGAAAATGAGAAAGCAAAGAGAAAAGCAACAGATAACAAGAGCAATGAATTAGAAAAATGAATTAAAAAATCTGTGTTTATGTCTACAACCAAAGAGGATGAAGAAATAGAGGTGGAATTAAATGAACTCAAGAAAAGGTTGGATGAGAGAAAAAATAAATATGATGATGAAAAATCCACTTTAGAAAATTTAAAACAAGACATGGTGAAAGAAAAGCATTGGGAAAAAAATTAGAGGAAGAGAGAAAAAACAATGAACGATTGGTGGTTGAGATGAGGGAAGAAAAAAATGAGATAAGCTCTTGTCGAAATAAGTTAACTGTATTTTGTAGAGAGACAATGAGATATATGAAACAAAAGATGTGGGAGAAAATAATGCAAATGATTGATCACTTGTGTGAACTATTTCAGTTCATTGAGAGTCTGATAGTACATAACAGGAAAAGCTCAGGAAATATGTAATGGACAACAAAAATGTGATTGTAAGAGAGAAAATTTCAAATCAAATTTTGCAAGTAGTCTACAAAGGAAGTGACAATGAATTGAAATCAAAAGGAATTAATGTCAGGACCGATGCCTTGATGAAGCTGTTATCTATCATTGAAATGTGTTTGAGAATATGTGAAACAAAGGAATTTCTGGATCAGGCTGCAAAAAAGATGAGGAAGCTGGATAAAATTGTAAGGAACTTGACAAACCTTAGTTTTCCAAAGGATTTTGACACAAGCGAGTGATTCATTGGAAAGGATGATTTCAAAAAGATGGAGGATAGAAGGAAGATTGATTTGGAATTGTTTCTTGAAAACCTAGATAAGACAAATTATTTGGATTCCATTAAACCATTGATCTGCTTAAATACTAGTTTAAGTGAAACCTTTAAATCAAGCTCTAATTTTAATCATGAATTTTTAACAATTTTTCAAGTTAGACACAGTCAATTAAAACAATTGGCACTTCCATCAAATGAATAGTGGAGCAAACTAGAAAAGATGATAGAATGATTTCATAGTATGAGTTTCTAACTTAGCTTTGTGCAAGGTTGTCTTTGAGAAAGATTTTAGAATGTTTCTATGTATTCCTTGATTTCAGAAGCAATACAAAACAATTGTGTTTGAACAAGATTTTACATTGATTCTATGTATTTCTTCATTTGAAAATTAATACAAAATTAAAATTCATTAGTATGTTGGATTATCTATATTATTTTTTTGTTGAATTGAAGACAAACTCTAGTTTGTACTACTAGAAACAGATCAAACGATTGCTAATGTTGATTGTTGTATATGCTACTTTGTGGTACTTTTAAAATTTGATGGCTATCTACATTTCTTCAGTCTTTTGGGATTTTGAAGTTTGTCAATTGTGCGAATTAGAATGTGAAAATTGATCATAGAAATTTTCTAAGATTCATGTGTTTGCTTTAACCCTTTAAGCCTTCTTAAATCCTTGTGTTCACATTACGTTTTGCTATTGACTATTTATCTGGATTGCATTTTAATTAAATTGTGTCATTAAGTCAAGGCATTGTGTGCTTGGTAGCTTGGCATACAGTATTACCTGATAGGTCTTGTGGTTGTGTAATTTTGTTTTATAATTCCTTTTGCATCCCTTTTCCCTAGGTGTTGGCACTGAAAAGTGAATTCTACACATGTAAAGTTATGGTCATCTAAGTTAGTCATATAAAAATGGTGCGTACCTATTTTTGTGCTTCCATGCTAGGACTTCAGATGAAGGAAAAAAGGCTTGTAGAGTCTCACAATATGGACGAGTCTCACAAGCGCAGACTAATTCCAGAGCATTAGAGAACTTCCAAAGAGTGTTGTGTATAGGTTGCAAGAATGTTGGCACATGTTGGAAGTTAATTAATATCACTATTTATGATATATGATTAATAAAATTAATTTGTAATATTTTATAATGTAGATTTATTATCAATAATAAATAACATCCAAAGCTTTCTTATTTGGGAAAAAGAAAGTTGGTCCTTTTTGCCACATGTTTGCATGGCACAAGATTTTGAGAATAATAGTTTTGATAGGTTTTATGCATTGCGCCATTAGTGAGAAAATGGTTGATCAGAATAATATTAAAATTTGACAAGAATAATATGATAATATATATCTATGGTTAATTTTCCCTTCCAATCTCTTGTCCATTTTTATTTAGAATATCCTGGACTTGGTACAAAGAGTTGAAATAGTGCAAGAGATTGCACTCAAGGTGGTCAAGGAAATATATTTGGAGAACAACACATTGCTCCATAATCTGCAACAGTATGACTTCAATCAAGGAAAAGGGTTTGTAGGTGGGTTGTTCCCCAAGTATTTTCTTCAAAAATAGAGGTATGCAGACTTGTATGAAAATTTAAAAATGTTTGTGTTGAAAGAATCTTCTAGTTATCTCTATCAATCCCTTTGTTTTTAACAATTTGAAATAGGGACAAAGGCAATAAACAAGTTCAAAAAGAAATTTCATGTTATTTCTTAATTACGGGCACATGTATGTCATCAAAGTTTGGGCTCAAGGGTGCCAATTTTATAGAAAAATGCACAAAGGAAAATGGGTCAAGTTTCAGATATGAATGTGCCACTATAGGAGGATCAAGGCGAGAACTCGATCTAAGGTCCATGTAGGGATGTTTTAAACCTATAAATCTTGTTGTTGAAGACAACATAAGGGCATTTGCAGGTTGGTCGTTGTGCACACTATGGTCTCAGGAAAGTAATCTATATACATTTTTAAGGGATGATCAGTTATATCTTCATATTTTTCCTCTCTGTTATTTGAATGTTGGTGACATCCTATTGAAGCTTCATATCTATTGGTTTTGATAATCCAAATCTTTTTTCTAGGAGGGGTTTTCTACGAGGGGTCTAGGATCTACTAATAGGGGTCTAAATTTTATAGTCTGAATTTTGTCATATAGGGCACAAAAGTAGTCATTTTCGCAAATTTTAATCAAGGGAAATATGGCTATGAAGAGCTTGTGATTCTGATATGTAAATAATATTTTACATATAATATAAATATATATGAGCAGTATGCTCTTTGGCTTAAAAAAATGATAATATATTTTATATAATTTTCTAAAAGTATTTCAATGTTATATAAGATACAATATAATTATACTTGTACTATATAATTAAATATAGATATATTAATATAAACAATATAATATTATTTATGTTTGACTATAACATTGCCATTATGAAGCACATTACACTAGAGGGGAGATTCAAAGTTTTTTATTTTTACCATTTTCCCTTGCTAAACCATCTTAGACATAAAATCCTCATAAGCTTTCCCTTCCTCCTTTTGTCTTTGAATTTAGTTATGTTAGGGAAACCTTAGACTTGGCTGCTAGAAACCTTGACAAATTGCCACCTTTTCCCCTGCACCAAGGCCTAATTATTTTCCTTTACCACTTTCATCTGGATCTTTGTCCCCCTAAACCTATTTTAGCTATCAAAATCGAGGAACAAGAAGCCTTTGACCATTCCCCTGATAAACATTCTCTAGCCACCTCGATTGGACCCAAAAAAAAGAATCCCCTTGGCTAAGAAGAAAAAAGGAGGTGTGGGTCTAGCTTAGTCTAAGGCGACTGCTAGAATTTGTGAATTGAAGAATACTCCCACTAAAAAGGATAGTAAACCACTAGTCAAGAACAAACCTGAACAGAAAAAGGGAAAAAAGGGCACCTTGTGCCATGTGGCAGAGTTAGACATAGAGACTAATGAGGGGGACTCTGGTGACAAAGATTCCCATGGGGACATTGTTGTTGATGCTGGTGTGGACTTAGGGGCAGAGCAGACTAGCGTCGAATGTTCTAATAGATTGGCTAAGAAAAAATGAAGATTCCACTCTGGAATCTTTTGAACACTTGGTTGGGATGAGGGAGCGAACAAGGTGGAAACTATGAAGAGAGAGGATCTTGACAATTTGTTGTCTCATGTTGAAAAACCAGAAAGAAAATTCACTAGGCTAACGCGCTTCATGGTTCAGGTCATCCACAGGTCTGTTACTCTATCGGATGTGTTGCGTGAGGAGGTTGAAAAAAAGAATGCGGAAGGATCTAGAAACAAATGGGTGGGTGATGAGGTTTTGGATCTCCTCTTTGAGGAGCGGGAGAGCTTAGCAAAGTAATGGGCTAGGTGTGTGTTGTTGGTGGGTGGGTTTTCCTTTTGTTGAATATCTATTGTTGCTACAAGTTTTTGGTGTCTATCTACTATTTTTGCTACTAGACTATATGATGTTAGTTTTTGTTTTTGATCCTCTTTGACCCTCTGGGCTCCTGGTGTAGAGGGTACTACACCTTGCAAATGCAACTTATCAAAAACATAGATTGCAATAATATCTATATTTAATATTATAATACTATATTACTATTATAATATACTATATTTATTAATATAAATATTAGTATATGATATTAATATAAAGAATATAATACATAAACATTAATATATGATATGAATAAATAATATTATGTTATTTATAGTAATATATTAATCTATATTGGTTTATATATTATAATATTTATTTAATATTTATTACATATACATTAAAGTATTAAATTCCAATACCAATATCTCTTTATAATATTGATAATAATAACAATATTAAAAGTAGTTGTAATCTAGGGTAAAATTCAAGTTAAGGTAAAATAGCATTAAAACTAAACCTATCAAGCCCTAAACCAACAATAGAGCACAATCCAACATAAGAAACATAAACACAAAGTAAATATCACCTATGCCATGGTTGCTTGACCTTCGTTGCTCTTCTCCGTTTTGCTTGAATGTACTTAATGCCCTCAGATTTGAGTATGCAACAGTAGCCTATGACAATGACTAGCAAAAAATTGAAGATAGTTGTCTCACACTAACATGGACTTGCACATGAACTAGATGATGAAAATGACAAGGATAGGGTCTGTTATAGAAAAGAAAAATTTGAATGAAGGGTTGAGATTCAATGTCAACAAGATGTGTCAATCAATGGCCAAGAATGAAAGTTGTAGTATGAAATGGGGTTAGGGAAAAATTAGGGCAAAGATAAGAATGAATGACTGAGATTGAATTATAAAATAATTTAATCAAGGGTTGAAATTGAATGAGACAAGAGGAGATAAGATTGGCATGGATAATGAGGTTGGCATAGAAAAAGAGGTTGTAGGAGGAATTCAAATAAATATAAAATTATTTAATTTGAGAGGGAAATGAATAATTAAATAATAGAATAATTATTTAATTATAGAGGACATGTGACAGGTTGACTTTTTCATTAATTAATAATTTAATTCAAAAGTGGGACATGGATAATTAAATAATAAAGATATTATTTAATTATAGAAGACATGTGACAAGATGATTTTTGAATTAAATAATAATTTAATTTAAAATGGGAAGAAGATGACAAATTAGAAAGCAATTAAATAAATAAAATTTATTTAATTTAATGACAAAAAATGCTAGTGACTAATTAAAAGTTAAAATAACTATTTAATTATAGAGGACATTAGTGACACAATTAAATAAATAAAATCTATTTAATTTATCAAAAGAGGAATAAAGATAGCAATGAATTAATTAAATAATTAAAATTATTTAATTAATAGAAGACTTATGACAATAACTAAATAATTAAAACTATTTAATTATTAGGAGTGAAGGGGAGATCTATGAAGAAAACAAAGTTCGTAGGCTTAGGACAATTTTTAGTGTCTACATTTTCCCCCTCTTTGATACAATGTAGTTTATCGCATTATATCAAAGAAAAATTGTCAAAACATGCCCCGGTGAAAGCAAGGTGGACCTATGCCCTCTCGAAATTTTTTTGTAAATTTTTGAAAAAATTCAAAAAAAATGGAAATTGTTTCGATAAATCAATTTGACAACCATAAATTCAATGGTGGCGACCGAAATGATTTTCGGGGTTGTTTGGGTTGTGAGGATGTGGTAGACCTCAGTGTGCATGGCTATGAGATCAGATGAGAGACTTTGGAAAAATGGTATGAGAGATTTGATTACGTTCTATGTATGTTGATCGGTGGGGTGATTATTCCAGATTGTAGAGGACATGGTTTTCTAGTGGGATGGGAAGAGATTCTAGCAGAGATGATGCAACACGAGACCGTTTACGCATGGGGACCCTATCTACTAGTGATGCTCTACTTTCCATTGCATGAAATAGCCTATCAGGATGGTCAGAGTATGAGTTGTGGGGTGACATTATTGATGGTGTGGGCATGGGAGCACATCGTAGTGTTTCATCCGATAATAGGTCGAAAACTAGGGGATGGGATGTTGTAAGCTTATCTATATGGAGATGTCACTCAGATTCATGTGGGAGATACAAGCTATTGGAGGCATGGGATAGATGTATTGGCGAGCTTCATTTGGAGGCCCTACAGGGATTGTTAGCAATGGGTGGATGAGGATCAACACCTACCATAGTTCCGACAAGCTAGATATTTGATTGATCAGATAGTATAGTCACAACATATAATTGAGCAGTACCTACTAGAGTGGATTAGGTGATAGTTTGGAGAGAGATAGGATGTGCCTCAAGGGTCAGCAAAGTTCACGCGATCCTCATGTGAGGTACACCCCTGGGGACAAGTTATTCCAGTGGTGACAATCAAGCATGATATAGATGCACTAAAACCAGTGTAGTGGGCATGTAAGGGTGGTGTAGTAGATCTAGGGACCACGTCAAAGTATGATGCATGGTGGGCCACCCATAGACCAGTGCCCTACATAGACCCAGATTATTCGGTGCTAGTAGAGCATTGAGGCAGGGGCTCACAAGGGCGGAGAGGGGACCAAGGATATAGAGGAGGACAGTGAGATGGAGGGAGGGAAGATAGAGGGGGAGGTGATGATGGAGGAGATAGCAGAGGAGGGATAGGAGGAGGTCAGGATAGAAGGAGGAGGATGGGGAGACAACAAGGGAGACCCCTATCACCGATCTGAGAGGAGGAGAGAGCGAAAGAGGGGGAGTGACATGAGGAGGTGCACTAGAGTCTAAGGTGGGGGCCTTGCAAGCAAAGAGAGATGGGCTAAGGATAGAGCATGATAGTTTGCAGAAAGGGACACAACAATGATCCAGAGCCAATAGGCAGATCAGTAAGTTATAGATTTCATTGCTACCTGTAGTGTGTTGACAACAGATATGACCAGGGAGAGATTGACAAGTCTACTAGGAGTGAGTAGTAATATAGAGACTTATCTAAGGTCAAGTTACCACTTGAGCGCAGAGCACCAAGCACATTAGAGGCTTTGAGTAGTGGTAGGTCTCATAGTAGACGCTCACATAGCAAGTCATAAAATAGTGGCAACATTTCAAGACCAACACGATCAAGGTCATATGACAGGCCACATATAGAGCACAGGGCATTAGGTTCTCCTCACTAAGAGGATATAAAAACATCACCATGACGACCACCTTCTGGGGAGCATGGTAGCTCAGGTTAGAGAATATTTTGACATTGTATCATGACACGTATATTTTTTACCATAGAGCATGTGAGCTCTATTTTTGGGATATATATGATACATCTTGACATTGTACTATGACACTTTTTGAGCGATATATATATGATCTATGATTTTGGTGGTAATTTATATGATATGAATTCTTATGTTATGATGTTATGCGATGGATGACTATGCTTTATGAGGTTTATACATTTTTATGTGATTATGTGTTGATGCTATATTCTAATATAATATGGATGATTTAGTGTATGTTTATGATATGATGTTTAAATGATAGATGGATACATTTAATTTCATGGTATCATGTATGTGAATGACTATGAATGTTATGTGAATACATTATGATGTATGCTAAAATGATATGTTTATGCAATGTGATGCTTATTTAATGCAATGTTTTAGGATGCAAATTTCATGCATGGTGAATGAATATGAAATGTAACTTATGATAATGGATTGCTAATGACATGATGTAAATGTAATGACATGCTTAATATGATATGGTGTGATGAAATTATAATGCTATATGGATGAAATCTATGTTTTTGTATTTTCTCATGCAATATAATTGAACTAATATGAGGATGTCTATGATGATAATGTTGTATATAATGTTTCCTAACATGATTATGTATGCAAGATATTTTGTGTGTCACAGGACGTTGTCAATATGTGGATAGAAGAAATGTTAGCAAGAAAGATACGGATGCTAGCATGACATTAGTGGAGACAACTTAAAGTTATATATTTTTCTATGCAAGGCTTTGCATTAATCATCATTGGGCAGTCAAAATGTGACAAATGGACAAAATATGCCATGATATGACATAGACCAAGGTGCGCAAGGTCATCCATTTGAAAAACACATAGTCGTAGACAAGGAATGTCCTAACTCATACTAAAGACCAAGTTGCCCCAATATTTTTTCCAAGATAATCCACAATTAATAGCAGCCAAAGAAAAGAGTCATGAGACATCATCGCTCCTCTAAATCCTTCATGGGACATCCTTGAGGTAGCTAGTAACGTGACTCGCAGATAAATGCAAAAAAGATAAGACAGAACAACCCACAAAGTCAACAACCATTCAAAGTGTTTGTTAATAATTATTTTTTTATGTTTAATTGACTAGGTGACTAACAAGTTGATTGCTTTGATAAGGCATGGTTTTCGGAGAGGAAACATGTCGTATAAGACGTCAAGTTTAGTTTTGAGCATGTGACCACCTGTATAAGGCAATTGATAAAGTTTGATTAATGACAATTTTTGAGTTACATAAAGGACACATTTTGTATAAGAAAAGTGATTGACTATTTTGACTGTTTGAGGCTCGTTTGATGTTTGACTATTTTGACAATTAAATAAGTTGACTTGATGATTTGTTGGCTTGTTTTTCTTTTTGATTCGTGATGTGTTGGATGTTTTGATGACTGTTTTTCCAAGTTGACAATGTCCAATTTATTGTGACTGACGCGGCAAACCCTAAAGGACCAAACTAGGTGGTCTCGGGGGCTCATCGACAGATGGTCTTTCTTATGTAGCAATGCACAAAGACATTGTGGTTCAACATGACTTGACTTTGTTTTATTGAAAAAATACTAAATCATGATTTGAAATTTAATTGAAAAACCCTAAAGGACTTACCTAGTGCCTCGGGGGCTCATCGATAGATGGCCTTGCCTATGTTATACACACAGATGCGTCATAGTTCGACTGGACTTGGACTAACATGACTGACTTTGACTCTATTTTTGAGATTTTTGAAAGTTATTTGGATGTTTTTGTGTTTTTGACATGTTTTATTTTTTTGGATTTTTGAGAGTTTTATGATTTTTTTGTCTTTTTGGGAATATTTGATTTTTTTGTCTTTTTGACATAGCAACCTCCAACAATAAATGTAGGATCCAATAAGGATATAGGTCAACTATTTTCCCCCATTCGGGTATACGAAAAATTTATTAGGGGTGGAATGAGATAGGTGTTATGGCAACTAGATATGAAAGGCAAAAAGATGCATGATGTCAATTGTTCTAGGTTATGGAAAGACAACCAAACATTATTATGGATGACATAGGAAGAGTGAATGGAAAAAAAAGTTAGATTGGAATGATGGTGGATAATGGAGAGAAATTAAATTACACATGGCGTTTGTTTGTCGGGTTTTCACCATTGTACTTATCCAAAGTGCCACCAAAGTGGTTTTCACTATTGGACAAATTATTCTTTTTACTATTTTCTTGACTTTTTTTATCTTTTTGGTGTCACCAAGATGCTTGTTTGCCATGTTTTCATCAAGGTAACAATTTTTTTGGATTTTTTTTGTACTTTTATGGTGATGACATGTCTCTCTGAAGTTGTGTAGAATCAACGCAGGTGTAGAATGTTGATTGGTTCTGACAAGGGTTCCCCTTCAGAAGTTGAAAGTTGGTATGCTCCTGATCCAAAGACTATTGTGACAATGTAGGGACCCAACCAATTTGGTTCAAATTTTCTTCTATTTTCTTGCTTTACTTGGTTCTTAGGATTCTCCATTAACACCAGGTCACCCACGTCAAAGTTTCGGTTCAAAAATTTCTTATTATAGTTGTAGTGATAGAGACAATTATGATATGCTTGTAGATGGACCAATGTTTTTTGTCTCTGTTCATCTAGAAATTCTAACTCATGTAGCCTTGATACATGGTATTCTTCATCATCAACATTCCCTTTCATTATGCCCTTAGGGAAGGTAATTCGACCTCAATAGGTAAGATGGCCTCGGAACCAAAGACTATTGAATATGGAGTGGCACCGGTGGTAGTGCATATACTAGTGTAGTAGGCCCATAAGGAGGGGTTAAGTTGAAGGTTCCAATCACAACCAAGGTCATTGACAGTATTTTTAAGGATTTTGAGAATGGTTTTGTTAGATGCCTTAGATTGGTCATTACCTTGTGGGTAATATGGAGTAGAGAAATGATGTTGGATGTGGAAATTTTTGCAAGCTAGAAAACTTCTTGGTTCTTAAATGGACTACCATTGTCAATGATGATGGATTGAGGGACACCATACCAACAAATGATATGGTTAAGGATAAACTTTGAGATTTTTTTAACAGTGATATATGTCATAGGAATGGCTTCAATCTATTTAGTAAAGTATTTGGTCATGGTGATGATGAATTGGTGGTCATTGGATGACGTGGGATGGATCTTACATATGAGGTTGAGTCCCCATTGAGAAAAGGGCCAAGGTGATGTTATCGGGCATAACTCCTATGCTAGTGCATGTATCAAGTCTCCATGAATTTGACATTGCCGACATAGTTTGACGAAGTGATATGAATCCCATTCCATGGTAGGCCAATAGTATCCCACTCTCATGATCTTCTTAGTTAGGGTTGGACCACTAGAATGGGCTCCACATATACCCTCATTTACTTCATGCAAGGTTTTTTGTGCTTCTTCGGTATTGATATATCGCAAGAGGAAATTGTGAAAGGCTTGTTTGTAAAGGGTATCACCAATGATGGCTTATTTGGAGGCTTTGTAGATATGTCTTGTGTTGGTTGGAAGAGAGGTTAGGGGAAATGATATGATCATGGAGGTAATTGTAATTGTCTTGGTACTATGGGGAGTTAATACCAACATGTTCATAGACCATCTCAGACTTAGGGACGTCGAAGGCAGGGAACAACAACTGTTCTACCAAAAACTCGTATTGAGGCACATTGTTTGGGATATCCAAGAGAGAGCCAATGGTGGCCATAGTGTTTTTTGCATTGTTCTGAATGTGAGGGACCTGATGAAAGAGGATGCTATCAAAATACTGCCTGAAACTATCCACCATTTGTTTGTATGGAGTAATATTTTCATCCTTAGTGTCATAATCATCATTGACCTATCGGATTACTAGTTGAGAATCACCATATATTGCAAGTTCTTGATTTTCCACTTGATTTCCATGTGAAGTCCTATGAGGAGA